>JADAZS010000135.1:0-137622 GCA_014872975.1 Diaporthe citriasiana | reverse complement strand
ATAGTAGTAATATTAGCTATTAAATATAAAAAGAATATAATAAAGGAAGAAGAAATTAAGTAAGAAGTTTACTTAAAGTATATATTAAAAGGAGAAAGTAGGAGATTAAAAGGCTATAAGAAAGGTAAGTTTTTAAGGTAAGTAGTATAACCTATATATACTAAAAGATAATAGATAGTATTAGAAGATACTATAAGTTATTAATCTAAGTAATAAGTAAAGATAATAATAAAGTAATTAGGAAAGCTATATATCTAGGGATAGCTACTAGAGGGAAGGTATAGTTATAATAGCCTTATAAAAGTAGCTTTAAAGATTTAAGAAAACTCTACTCTAGGAGCCTACCTTAAAAGAGATCTAAAGCCTCTTTAATTAAAAAATAAAAGGGGTAAGAATTAATCTTATACTAGATTAATACCTAATATATACTCTTACCTTTTATATATTATACTATTATACTTAGTGTTAAAATTATTACGGGTATTAATACTAGGTATAATAGTATAATATATAAAAGGTAAGAGTATATATTAGGTATTAATCTGGTATAAGATTAATTTTTACCCCTTTTATTCTTTAATTAAAGGGGCTTTAGATCCCTTTTAAGGTGGGCCCCCAGAATAAAGTTTCTTTAAACCTTTAGGGCTGCTTCTATGGGGCTATTATACTAGTATAAGATATTAAAAGCCAGTATAGCCTAAATAGTTATAAGTTTAATCCTTATATAAGTTAAAAATTTAATAGCTATAAGAAATACTATCTTATAACTAGGGGGTATATTATATTATATAAGGTACCTATTATTATATTATAATAGTGGTTTTACTTTTATATTATAATTATAAGCCTGGTAGTTTAATAATTTACTTTATAATCCCCTAGGTTATAATAATATATACTAGCTCTACCTTATTTTTATAGTATACCCTACTATTATCTATTTATATAATATTAAAAGCTAGTACTTTATCTGGTATAAGATATTAAAAGCTAGTATAACCTAAATGGTTATAAGTTTAATCCCTATATGGGTTAAAAATTTAGTAGCCATAAGAAGTACTATCTTGTGACTAGGGGGTATGTCACATTATATAAGGTACCTGCTATTGTACTGTAATAGCGGTTCCGCTTTTGCGTCACAAACCATCTATAGGAAAACCTCTCACAGCAAAACCTCCTACAAGATAACCTACAGTAGCAGGTAACCATGTGAAGGGGACGTAAACCACATGGGCTTTGCAATGAAGTTTTTTAACATCTTTTGGACAAATAGTTGATTTGTTATGATATTCTACATGGTACCTTCTATTTATAGGTCAGGAAGGGTGTGGTGAAATGACTTCCTTCACGTGATAGTTCACGAATGGTTTGGAACGCCTGTGGCCTTGCTCTTGATCCTGTTCCACCTCCGAGGACCCTCCAGCTCCATGACGCGACGTGGCAAGTCCTCGTAGAACTCGTTCACAGCTTCCCAAGGGTTTCCATCCTTGAGGGCCGATAGCTGTCGCGATTTTCGCCATACGATCATTTGGCCTTCCGCGAGCTCGCACCATCTCTCTCTTCAACCACCTCCATTCTTTGGCATCTGAAGCTGTCACGCCCACAGCTTTGAAAGCGTCGTCTACTAGTTTGGCGACGGTAGACTCGTGAAACATTGTAGTGACTTTCTGAGTAGGTCCATCAGCGTATTACTCCTCACGATATCTTACGTTGGGACTGCACCTGGTTCTAAATAATTTCGACAGTACTTGCTGATCGGTTTCAGACCTAGCCGGAAAGTGGACTTGGCTTGCCAGGTGTTGCGATGCGGAGGCAGGTTGGTGGTTAGTTGCTTTGACTGCTGATGTCTTGATGTAGGTATTGCAATGAAGATGAGGTGAATGAGGATAATGCTTGGAGGTTCGCAGCAAGTTGTCGCCCGTTTATGTGAGAGGAAAGTTGGTACGAGAGTGGGTCCAGGTTCTGCCCATGGCTGCGATCTCCGATGGAACTCATTCTTGCTAAAGGGTCCTTCGAAAAGTGTTGGTAGTTGTTTTGGGTGAAAACACCAACTTCATGGCGAAAGTTGCATTCCCGGCCAACCAATCCCCCTGTTGAGTCCCTACTAAGGCATGATCGAGAACCCCACGGCCGTCTTGGACCGGGCAGAAATTCGACCGGGCCGGGCTAAAGGTCGTCTTAGCCGGAGACTATGGGCATCATGATAGTGGACAGCTTCTCCCGGTAGGACTGTTGTTGGTGCTAAAGCCTGGCCGTCGCCACCAGCGCCGGTTACGGCCCTTCCACTACCCAAGAATGGAGGCCATTGATCAAAGGCATGAATAAGGCCAATTGCAACTGAACAATACCCAACTGAAGCCTACTTTTCGACCTTCGTTACACGGGTGTTTGATGTTGTACGTTGGTTGGCTGTGTGCCACTTGATTCGTCAACAGCGTTGCATCAGCAAGGTGGTCGACCTACTGTGACCACAAACATTTGAATACAATGCGGGTACGTGACACCAAGTCGGCCAACAAATGAAATCCAGATGCACTTTCACTTAGCACGCCCTTCACGCCTTGTGTCTCCTACAGGATTATGTCAATTCCCCAATAAAATAACCTCCAACATCTCAGCTCCAATTCCCCCTTCAAACATCTCTAATATCACAGGGTAGCCTCGCACAGCATAGCCTCCTCAAGAACAGCTTTCCATACGATGAGTTAGGCGCGCTGTCTAGAGCGGTCGCGGCCACGATGCTGGCTGACGACCGCAAGCTTGCCGTCACCCAAGGTGGCAAGAAACCAACGAGTCCAGATTGAGAAGTCGAATGAATTTCTAAGCCCGCCGCGCGGAAGATGGAGGGGATAAGGCATAGGTATCTGACAGAACTCTTCAGTTCGTCCACGCAACTACACGACCAGCAAACAGGCAAAAGAAGGATTGGTCAGGAAAGCAGTTGCTTTACGTTCCCGGAACCAGCTAGACACACAGAGGGGAGTGGGATTCGGCGGCCACTAAGAATGTCGACAACAGAATTGTCAGCAGCCTCGGACTGAAGACGGGCACAATTCCCAGGATGACTGTGCACTCTGGGTAGTTGGATGATTCTCACAGGTACAGCACAGACTCGACAATCACACTTCCAAATAGGAGAATGGCACTCATGGAGGTTCTCTTGTCTTCAAAGATCATCATCTTGATCTGGATCAAAGGTGTACATGGAGTTGTTTGTTTCATTCGAGGATTGAATACACAGCCATGTAGCTGATGGCAATGGCAGACTCCTGAGGCTTCATTTCGGAGCCTTTGAACCCAATGACCCCGGACGGCAGAAAAAGCTTCAAAGGTCGGGGTCAGATGCGCGCATGTAGCCCATCTGAGGCGGCGTGGAAACAAAAATAATACGTAGGATCGTTATTTAGTTTAGAGTTGTAGTTAGTAGACGTCGCAGTACCCTACCTCAATATTCAATGACCCAGTCAAATTCTGAGAGCAACCATCCACTTTCCGACCCGGATTATGTTCTCGAAGTGCTTTTGAAGCAATCATTAATATCCCTGGAACTGGTATGAATGCTGATAGCATTACAGTCGACACTGTCCCGCCCAAATCCTGATGTTTTGCCACAGCGTAGGCGCGTTCGTAGATCCATACACAAACAATGTATCCCGGCCAAGAGGAAGTTGGTTGAGCAGCTTCAAATACGGCCCCAGGGCCACCGAATGGGTACTTCGAAATGGACTATTCAGGAGACTTTGCATATGTCGACCGGGCAGATGTGCACTTGCCCGGCAACAATGAAGTAGCAGGTTAGGACATCTCTGCCTGGGCCCCTCATGCGAACCGTGCAAGTATACTTTTCAACCTTTATGCAGGGCTACAAGCCCACCGCAGTGATTTTGGACGGCGTGCATGATACTGGATGGGATAGAGCGTGTACTGATTGGTGCGAATCGTCCCTGGTAAAGAACACGGGAGAGGATAGCCAATTCCGGGGCAGCCCGGTCACGATGTACCTGCATGCGATAACTTTGAAATAGCTCTACTCTCGAGATGCCGAGGCTGAGTGGGCCTCAGATGCTGCTCGATGCAGTTTTGGCCACGGGAAGGGGGGGGGGGAGTTGACGTGGCAATGCAGGGTGATTAGTACGGGCCTCCGCTCTGCAACCATCTCCGTAGTTGGTAAGATTCAGAATCTTCTTAGATATTTCGACCAGTCGAAGCCCCCAGGACATTATCTGGTTTCCAAAACAGCAGTAAAAATAGTTTGGCTAGACTGAATCAGGTAATTTAAACAACTAATTAGAGGCACTGTGTATTTATGGCCGGGGAAGCTACAAGAGAGGACTACCCTAGACGAATGGCACAAGAGAAATGCTCCCTGAACAGATGTCTGTCTCCACCCGATTCTACGTGTAAGAGATCCAACGGCGGCCCAAAAAGGAACAGGCAGAGAAAAAGAGCAATAGATCGTCGGTAGCGAGGTCAGCTGCCAAGATTTGTTCTTTACTCTTCATCCCCCTCGTCTGCGACTGCCTCTTTCTCTTCCTCCCCAGCGGCCTCAGGAGCGTCCGCAACGTCGGCCTTTGTCTTGTCCGTTCCGTTGCCAACGACCTCGGCGTGCTCTTCATCTTCGGCACCACCGGCCTCCTCGTCAAACTCCTCTTCGGGTTCTTCTTGGTCTTCCTCACCCTCGGCCTCCTCCTCAGGCTCCTCGTGTTCCTCGGCAGGGGCGGTCTTTGCTTTCTTCGCGGGAGGCGCCTTGTCTGCGAGAAGATGCCGTGTCAGTAGTCTGGAGCACGTCTCTCGTGAGGTAGAAGGACAGGGGCACTGTACCGTCAGCGGGAGCCTCCTCATCCTCTTCTTCCTGCTCCTCATCATCTTCATAATCATCCTCGTCCTCCTCATCGCTTACATATCTACCGAGTGGTGGAGTCAGCGCAAGGTTCTCCTGAGGTATGTCTACGGAAGCTTCGACGCGCGCAAAGTGATGCGGCGTAGGACGCGCTCCTGAATAATACAGCCCGCCCGCGAGGCCAACCTGCGCACGACACAAAAGAGCCCTGGACGGAACCTGGCGTGACAGCGTGCTCTCCATTCCCGCTCTTTCGCTGGTCGTTGCGCCAAGCGACAACTCGAAGTGGCGGACTCGCCATGGTGCCTGCCAGGTTATTGCGCAGTTTCTCGCATGGCTCTTTTGCATTACCAAGTTGACGGGGGGCCGGAGGTGAGGACGGCGCATTGCCTCGAGCTATGCGCCTCGGAAGCGCATTTCATGTCGACGACTCAAGCACAGCGGCGCTCCTTGCGCGCTGGCTGCGATGTAGGCGCGAAGTAACAACGAGCTTTGTTAATGAACACAGTCCACTTACTCTTCTTCGGATTCCTCGTCGCCGGATGGCAGGCTGACGAGCTCTTCCTCTTCGCCAGCCTTTCTCTTGCGGGACGACATTATCAAAGGATGGGTATACAAGGTTCCAATTGGATAGATTGGGGTATCAGGAGGTCACAAAGCGTTGGATCTGGTGATAGAAAGATGGGACAACAGTGCAAGTGGAAAAAGAGGAAAGGAAAGGGGGACGGACGGACGGCTGAGAGGAAGGGGGCAGCTCGGGGGGTGGTCGCGGTCAGTTGGTGTGGAGAGCTTGGAGCTAGGTACTGTGCTGCCCGCGCAGGCGGCCAGGACTCGAGCTATGCGTGAGGAGAGAGAGTGAGGTAAGTGGTGTTAATGCCTGGGTTGGTTGGTGTGGGAGTGTGCGCCGGCCAGGCGCGGGCGCGGGCGCGAGAGAGCTCTAGGCTGAAGGGGAGGGGGCAGAAGGGGGGGGGGGCGAGGGATCTCGAGAGGGACCTGGGGTTGCTTGGATGGGGGTTGGCTGGCGGGCAAGAAGGTAGCAGGCGAGCCAGAGCTTGGCCGGGACGGCTGAACTGAACTGGGACTGGAGAGAGGAAACCGGCTGGGAACTGACCGGGAAGGGAGCGGGGGAGCTTCAGGCGCAACATGAGAGAGGAGATGTGTGTGAGAGACTTCTCCGAGGTTCCAAGGTCCCACGTTCAGCTCGTCGGCTTGCTTCACCAAGCTGCAGGCGATGTAGTGCAGCACTTGCTTGTTTGCTCCTCCTGCCCACTTGCTTTCCTCCCTCACCACCTGCCTAACTCGAGGTGATGCACAGCACTCCGTAGAGACTCCTATGATGCGATGCGACTTGAGGAGATGGGGTTGAGCATTGGTAAGATGTATACTATACTTTCTCCAATGGGGCCAACAACCCTCAGTCGCTCGAACCTGCGACCTTTTGGAGAGCCGGCTGCAAGGGGAGCAGCAGCAGTCCCACGGTTGTTGCTTGTCGGGCGGGGTGGCTGGCACGAGGAAGCAGCGATCGCCGGTACCGTATGGTGGCTAGTGCGGCCGCACAGAGCGATAAGCCGATAAGGCATGTGCCAATCGATCAAGCCGGCGCAAGACCATCCCATCGTGCTGAGAGCTCGGACCTCCCCATTTTCCAGCCCTCCCCCAGGTGCCATTTCCTCAGCTCCCCCAGCTTTCCAAGGACCTCCAGGCCCGAGCCCGACGTCGTCTTCCGGTACATCTTGAGAGCGCACGTGTTTGCTTCGACAGAGCGACAGAGCTTGGCTGACTCAAAGCACCCCTGGCAAACAAATGAACGCGTCTGCCCCCCCCCCCCCCCGAGTTGCTTTGAATCCTCCAAAGCCCCTCGCCTCTGGCAGGAGGAGTAAGCAGCTCATCCCAAAGGTGATCCACCAGCGGCGCCCCTCCCGCCCCCAACAGTCTCAAATCCTGATGGAATAGCCAGCCTGCACTTGCAAGCGGCTGCTTCTTGAACGCTTGAAAATATGAGATGCCCAACGCGGAGATCCAGTTCCTCCTAGTCACTGTCTCTTGAGAAAGGCGGGGATGTCCGCGCTCCATGAGAACAAATGAAGGTGCTCAGAGATGAGATACTGACACCCGCATTGGGTCCAAGACTAGTGCAAGAGGTAGCATCCGGGAAGAAGAATGAAACGGGCCGAGCCCTGTAGATCAGGCCGTCCAGAGCAGAGCCATCATCTGCCGCGCTGTGGAAGATGTGAACATGATAAAGAGTAAAAGAAGAGGTGCGACGATCGAGAGCAAACCCAAATCTTTGCTTTTACCGGACGGCGCGGGAGCCCATTGGTAGGCACGGTCCGCCGGGTCGCTTCGACTTCGACGCGGCACCCTCGCGGCACCCTCGCGGCACCCTCCCGTGTCTGTGCCACTTAAACGACCCGCTGGCTGCAGTGGTGGGGAAAAAGCAGTTACAGGTGATCAGCACAGACAGCAGAGTTCAAAATAGGATGAGCGTGTGAACCAGATTTGCATTGAGGCGAGCTGGTGATGCTGTGGCGGGCTGGACGACGGGCCTCCCAACTGATCGTCGGCAGGGTGGTTGCTAGAAACCAACATCAGGAACACCGAGGTGGCGGCCAATTTAATGACCTGTATGGTCCAGGTACGTTGAAGTGTTAGTAGCGCTGTCTCATATGCCTCAGGCTTGTGATCGGTGTATGGTCCGATTATGAGAGCACGATGGTGGTGACAGGTGAATCAAATAAGATGGCTGTGTGCTAGGTCGAAGACAACTGCAGCCCACAGAAATGTCCTCAATGGCTTAAAATTGACTGCATGCAAACCACTTTCTGGCGGTGAGAATTGCCGAGTCGAGGCAGAACCGGAATGGAAGCATGGAAGCCTTCTCCAGACCACAGTTTAGGGGGGCCATGGTCGGATCCGAATGCTGGGCGTAGCTGAGGGCGAGGGGCGCCTTGGCTGGATGAGGAATGGTTCAGGCACAGCAGATGCTGGCGGGCCTGAACAGGCATGGCGGCGTGGGAGGCCGCATGGGGGTCCCTTGCAGACGGGTGCCGGCCGTTTGCAAAAAAAAAAAAAAAAAGCCTGGTTGTGAGGATTGAGCAGCTGATCTGGTGATGGGCGATGATGACATGTGGATTAGTCTACAACATATTGACGGATAAAATAATGAGAAGAGATATAGGAGAAGTGATAATGGCTATGGTAGCCTGATTCTCGTGCTGAAAGGGGAAAGCGGCCACGATTGGCCCGACTGTCCTGTTTCTCCGTCTGTTTGTTTCTTGCTCGGCTCGCTCGCTCGATCTCGAGACCACAGCCCGCTTCCTCGGTGGTGCGCCAGAGTTGTTGTTGAATCATGGTCTTCTATCATGAGATGCGACAGTGCAGGGAAGCCGGCCGCGGACCGACGGGACTTGAGCCAGGCTCAGGCTCAGGCTCAATGAGTCTTCACACTTTCAAATTGAAACGCCGCTGATGATGTGGGGACGTGCCAGGGTGAAGTGGGCACCGCGGGAGTGAGGTCATAACAGCAAAATAGTGTTGCAGGCGTTGCAAGACATCTGAGGAATGTCATGTCCGTCAGGCCCGCAATGTCGTCAAGATCAAATGAATGCTCAGGCCTTTACAAGCATTCAAGCATGCATCGCATCCCCTGTGTGTGCTGGGCGTGAGGCGTGCGAAGCCAGGAAGCGCAGCTGTGTAGGATTTCATCGGTCGAAAATCGCAATCTCTGGGCCCCCTCATCACATACGAAGCCATCACTCATCTGCCGTCAGCCTTGAGCCCTAAAGCCCACGAGCCACGGACAACGGGCCTCCGGTCCTGTGCGAGCGTGCGTGTATTGGCGTGTATCACCAGCTCAGGATCGTGACCCGAAGCCAATTCGATGCTGGCAATCTGGCCGGCGCGTTTTGGCTTCCGGCAAAAGGTCTGAGCGAGGAGTGCAATTATACGACGGTACGTGGGCGACGGACGCGGCGATGAGGAGACGGAAGCAGACGCCAATTTGCTTTTTTCGCTAGTGGTTGACGAACAAGAGCTCGGGGTGGAACCAAGGGGGGCACCCTCGTCCAACGGCCGAGCCATAGGTCAGCTAGCCTGGGGGTGCCTGGGGGCCGACCATGGAAAGGTCAGATGTACCTGATTACCATTCATTCCGGTAGTTGACCCATTGAATTGAAATGTGACGGTGACAAAGCTACTCCTTCCCCCGTCGCTCCTCCCTCCCCCTCTGGGCTGCGGGCTGACAGGGCGCTCTGCCAGTCCAGGCAGTCTGCTTAAGTTAGAACCTTGGAATCTGGAGACATGGGAATCGGTGGAAGCTGCTTGGCTGTACCACCTGCTGCTAAAAACCAAATCTGCAATTGTCATTTGCCAATGCCAATTTGATGGATGCCAGTCAGACTCGCTCGGACCTGAGCTTGCCATTTCCCAGGCCAACAGGCCAATTGTCAGATCTCAACACACATGTGCATCCAAGCGTGCCCCGTTACATTGACATTGACATTCAATCATAGCACGGCGTTGTCTGCACATCCCCACTCTGTTCCTGATCCTGATCCTGTTGACCCTGCAGTGGCGCCTTCCTGTGCAGCTGCAGGCCCAGAGTTAGGTATACAGTCAGACAGTACCGTACGTTCCACTGCTCTGACAGCGCTCAGCGGCAGCAAATCTGTGCTGATGTTGATGTATCATTAGATCAGCACAGGCATTTTCTCTCCCTATTTGGTTTTCTTTTTGTTCTGTCCTGCGCAGGTACATCGTACTTGTACCTACCTTTTTTACGCCCTCGCCCAATATCGAAGGAGGAGCCGGGTCTAATTAAAACCACCTCCCCCGCCAAGTACAAGGTGCCCCGACACAAAAGTGATAGACATTCTTAGTCTCCGTCCTCGCATCACCTCGTCTCGCCTCGACCTCGCCTCGCCTCTCTTGACACTCGTCCCTATCCGCCATGCCCAGACCTCGCCGACAACTCAACTTTGGAGGTTCAACCACGCGGGACGACTGAGGAGAGAACGGGCAACGGCAGCCAACAATGGCAGGCCAAGGAGGTGTTGGAGCCGGGGGTACAGGGTCTCTGATTAACAATATGGCTGTGGATCTCGGCAGTCTCAACCGAGAGAAGACGAGCACCTGGTCCCGACCACGCGAGAGTGCTGCGGAAATCGCAGTACCGCCTGAAGATTTTCACCTCAACTCGCCTCGAGACAGGGGCGGCGAAACCCACGATCCGGCTGAGGTCGTCGGGCGGGCCCAGGTCGCCCACGGTGGGCATTTCGAACATTTCGAAGGTTTCCAGAAGACTCCTGCCCTGGCCGATCACCAAAATGCGCGATCAGACCCGGGCCGCCCAGGACTGCCAGATTATCACACGCAAGTGCCATCACGGAAGGACCTGCGTCTCGAGGTGCTGCCACCGCTGCCACACCTGCCACGCCAACAACAGCCTCGGCTGCAGCAGCGACTGCGACAGGGTTCACTTCCCTCAGTTTCGCAGTACTCGCCTCTGCATCATCACCACCAGAACCAGACTCACCTTGAACATCGGCCGAGTCACTCGCAACCGCAATCTCTGCCCGCACTGTCCCCGCGACAAGACCAATTCACCTTGTTGCCGCCTAACCCACACCCGCATCCGCACCCGCACCCACACCAGCATTGGGTCCCAGCTTCACCACGGCAGCGCCGGGTCCTCCCTCACACGGACCCTCATTTTATTTCCCACGACCCAAAACACACGGCGACGCCAGCACAATCGCAGCCCGACCTGTCCTTCTCGTCATTCTCCCCAGTGAGGGCTCAACTTCCGCACTTACAAACACGATACCCTCCCGATTCCCACGCGCCTTTCACCCCCATCCGAGGCCATCCCAACTACGGCCGCGTCGAATCGGACGGCTCGCCCTATAGTCGAGGCACCCTCGAGGCTCCGTGCATCCCAGGCCACCCGCCGGAACAGATACCCGCCAACGTGGTTACCACACGCCGCCAACGGTCGCTCCCAAACACCCCCATCACCCCCAACTCCCCAAGCTACCCAGGCCCTCGATGGGATTCCTTGCCCGTGAGGCGTCAGAATAGCCTTGGGCAACACACGAGTGCTGGTCTTGCGAGGACTACAAATGTGCCTGTAGCCTCGGACTCCGGCATACCTCCTTCTCCCATTCGCTCACCCCAGTCGGCGACCTTTTCGGCGGGTCTGTACTCACATCCTCAGATTCCTGAGGACCAAGCCTTGGACTTGAACTTGGACCGCACCGAAACAAATCGACATGAGCACGCAGCCGCGGTGACGCCCGGCTCACCTTCGAAAATGTACAGGCCGGACAGTCGGCAGTCTGGAGAGACGGCCTACAGTGTTGCAACTGACAGTTATAACTTCTCTCGCCCGAGAAAGCCTAGCCTGGGGAGCTTGAACCGTCCCGACTTCTCTGCACCCCTGTACCTCCGACCTGGAACAGCCAATACCTCAAACTCGGACTCCGCCCGTGTCGAGTCAAGGACCATGGCCTCGAACTACATACCCTACAGTGCAGGGCCAAGGCCTGTTCGACAACCCTCAGTCGCTTCCAACATGTCTGCGAGCACTTTTGCATCCGCCACGCCAAGCCTTTACCATAAACCTTCCTATGACCGCCTTGGTGCTGCACCTCGCAACGTGTCTCAGAATTCCGCCACAGGTAATTATATGGGCCCCCCCCACGCGGTCCGGCCGCCGTCTCCACCTCGAAACGGTTCAGGCCCCTGGGCCCAGCACCCGTATCTAGACGAGGATGAGATGCGTTCCAGCATGCGGAGTCAGCTCACGACGTCCACAGCCCAGGATACCCTGTTCACGGAACCCGAGAGGTCCAGTGTCCAAACCAAAACAAGTTCCATCTTCAGCACTGGCAACAGAAATAGGAACTCTCCCTTCTTCGGTCCCCATTCACCAAGCATCGAAATTCGGGAAAGCCTCAGCGTGGACGATGTGATGGGAATGTACGAGCAGGGCTTCAACGACAGCGAAATGGACCTTTTCCAGCGAAAGTCTAGCGTCGACCCCGATGTACCGGTGGTGCGGCTCGCTCCGGGAGGAATGGACGACCAGGACGAATCGAGGCCAGGATCGGCAGTCTCACATAACAGCGAGGCCGCGAGCCGCCTGATCGAGGCCATGAACCAGCCTGGTTCGATCGCAATTCCAGGCCGAAGCTTCCCTCTGAACGCCGATGGTGCTGTTCACATCCGGGACACCAAGGCCTTCTTCCGGAAGAGCCTGGCTTCATCCTTACCCAAAGACATGAGGCTGAGTTACATCAACGCGGAGCAGAAGGAAACTGGCATTGTGGACTTTGAGAAGCAAGATGATGACGAAGAAAGATTCGAGGCGGACAGTGTACGGCATAGCAGACATGATTCAGGAAAAGAGGTCGGCCCCCATGACGAGTACCCATCAATTGATGCTCTCGAGAAAGTGGATTCATCCCTCCCGACTACAGACAGCACGCCAACACTCCCTGACAAGGAAACACTCTCCCCTCTGTCACCGACTTCGACCGAGCCAAAGATCGACATCATGCCTGCCCCACCACAGCCTGTGCAGGGAGCACTGCAGCCAGAAGACCTGGAACCAAATGCTAATGACCGATACGGATTCCGGAAATCAAACCAGTACGTCACGCGCCAGCAGTACGACGACTGGAACGGACAATATTCCGAGTACCTCCCGAGGAGGAGGAAGAAGTGGGAAGCTTTTCTCAAGGAGAACGGATTGATGACCGATAACCCCAATCGATTCCCCCAGCACTCCGCCAAAGCGAAGAGGTTCATTAGGAAGGGTATACCACCAGAATGGCGGGGTGCAGCATGGTTCTACTATGCTGGCGGCCCCAAGATTCTGGCGAACAACCAAGGCGTTTATGACAACTTGGTCAAGAAAGCACAGAATGGGGAATTGAAAGACGTGTGTCGGGATGATATCGAGCGAGATCTGTACCGGACATTCCCAGACAACGTGCGATTTCGGCGTTCGGCGCCATCGACAGGCCTGACACCGGGTCAAGCGTCGCAATCACCATCGTCAGGCAACACCCCAGCGCACAGCCGCAACAATTCCACGCAGTCTGCAAATCCCACTCCCAAAGCCCCAGGTTCTGAGCCCGCGATCATCGAAAGCCTCCGCCGGGTCCTATCTGCCTTTGCTATCTTCAATCCTAGCATCGGATACTGCCAGTCCTTGAACTTCCTTGGTGGTATGCTTCTACTATTTGTGGAGTCCGAAGAACAAGCTTTCTGGTTGCTCAACATCATCACAAGAGTGTATCTGCCAGGGACGCATGAGATGAACCTCGAAGGCTCCAAAGTCGACTTGAGCGTGCTCATGAATGAGCTGGAAGCCGTACTGCCCAGCGTATGGTCCAAGATCTCTGACGACGGTTCTGGGGCCACCAAGAAGAAATCCAGGCGCGCTCGATACCACAGACACGCCGTGTCGGTCAGCGGCGACAACCTTCCTCCTGTGACCCTCGCGTTGACGGCATGGTTCATGTCGTGCTTCATTGGCACCCTCCCAATTGAGACGACGCTGCGCGTGTGGGATGTATTCTTCTATGAGGGGTCCAAGACTCTTTTCCGGGTTGCGCTCGCCATTTTCAAAGCCGGAGAGAATGAGATCAAGTCCATCAGCGACCCTATGGAGGTCTTTGCTGTGGTACAGAGTCTTCCGCGCAAGATGGTGGACGCAAATCACTTCATGGACATCTGCTTCAAGAAGCGGTCCGGGCTGAACCACCTGACCAGCGATGCCATTGACCAGCAGCGGACAGAACGAAAGGAGAAGCTGCAGATTCAGCGAAAGGAGGCCGTCGCTGCTGCTGACGCAGCCCCCGGAATCGCATCGGCTGCGACGATAGCCGTGTCCAGGACACGCAACGCGGACATGCTGAGCGTCACGTCGGGCGATAGCAGCAGCGTGCGGAGGAAACATACTCTCTTCGGACGCAGGCACAAGGAGCGCAGTCTCGAGGTCTAGGAGCCCGGATTCTGGCGACGTCCTTCGATGCCTTCCCTACGCGATGCACCCGATGGTGGTGGTGTCATGACTTAGTGGGCGCATGGGCGCCCTCTTCGATTCATTGTATTAATTTTAATGGTGTCGACCGATCTCCGGGTTGAGATCTATCCTCCTGGATACTATGGGAAGGGGAACCAGTCGGCACGGTTGGGGAACGACGAACTTCACCTGGTGGTGATCATGAACGATACCGTTGGTGGCAACATCTGCAAAAGGAAATGATGCAAACAGAATTCTTGCCGAGCCACTTTGTGTGGACGGCCAAACACGCATCAGCAGGCGGCGAACAAAAATTTCTGGCAACGCATTGGGCTGGACGGTAAAGCATCGGCGTTAATTCTTCTCATTCTTCAATCGCTTTCTGTTTTTTTTTTCTTCTCTCTCTCTGGCTGAACTGGACAATCACAATGGTCTTTTGTTTTAACGACATTATTATATTTGCTTTTCTTCTGTTTCTCATCAATTCCTGTGCTTGTTGTCGATGTTGTACAGATAGATATCTCCAAGATGTTTTCGTTTGTTTGCGTTGATCGGCATAAAGGGGGGGGGGGGAGACAGACCCCGGGGTTTTGAAGAATTCGGTTGGGGAAAGAGAAGAATTTCAAAAGAGAACATGGGGCGGTTACCCGCATCTGGTAGTAACTGGTCAAAGAAGAGAATCAGAAGACGCGCGTCTGCAGCGCATTCAACCAGAAAAAAGCCGGCCTCCCGCAATCTCAGTCATGGTGATCCTCTGCCCTGTTGAAGCATGTGTATTTTGAACACTGCACCAAGCGTGGTTATGTGTCATGGAGTTGGAACAGCAGAAAGGGACGGTTCACGCTGTTCACTGGTGAGAACTCGAGGTGTAGTACTGTAATTCGTCATTACGTCGTTACGAAGAAGGGCCTATGGTATCGTACTAGAGATGTCAAGGACTCCACGGCCATGCCAAAACCACAACCGAAACGCCATCGACCCAACCGTAATCCTCTGAAATGCAAACGAGTGCAAACATTGTGGGTCATTCCGCCTTTCCCCGGCTCATACTCAGGCCCACTGTCCACAAGTCTGGGCTCCAGACAGCGGCCAGACTGATTGACTTCTTGATGATAGAAGCAAGGCTGCTCTTCAACTTGCTAGCCAACCTTGCTAGACAAGTGGGAGTAAATACCATCATGGGCATCTGAGATAGTGCCAGACTGGAGAAGTTTGGTGCATGAAGCCCACTCGTTCCGTCATACCGAGTGAGCTGAAACCCGGCTGGCGGGGCACGCAAAGCAGTTATCCTCCTATGTAGTCAGTTCCCTGGCCCCATCTCAGCCACGTCTCTTCTTCGACCTTGAGCCACCCGACGCTACTTGCTACGCATCGTTCTTCGCCCCACCAGAGGCGGCACCCGGGGCACCGGCGCCGTCGAACTTGGGGGCCCCCTTGGCGTAGCGGGTCACGTACTCGCGGGCGGTCTTGTCGAACTGCGCGCGGGCGGAGCGGTACTCCTCCGCGATGCGGGGCTCGAGGGGGTCGTCCGGGTTGGGCTCGACGAGGAGCTGGCGGACGGACTCGAGGACCGCCGCGAGCTTGGACGCGGGCTTCCAGTTCTCGGGCTTGAGCTGCGGGATGCAGATGTTTCCGGCGTCGTCATTGGTCACGTTCGGGTGGTAGATGCGAGTCGCGAAGGTCACGAGGGGCGCCTTGAAGGGGTAGTCTGGGGGGAGCTGGACCAAGAGGCCGAACTGCCCGGCGCTGTAGACTGTGTTTGTGGGGCCCTGGAGGGTGACGTGCCACCGGTGGAGGTTGGACTCGGACGGGAGGGTTATGGTCATGCCCGCTGGGGGGTTCTGGGTGCACTCGGAGAGCTCCTGGAGGTTGGGAGGGCGGTGGTCAGTTCTGGGTGCTCGTTTGTGGATGTAGCTGTAGCTATGGATGTGGATGTGGGGAGGATGGATATACGAACCTTGGCGATGCGCTTGTTGGACATGTTGACGATATGTGTGATCTGCTATTTAAGTATGGCGTGTGTGGATGCAAAGTCAGGAGTTGACTCGTTCGGTGTTCGGTGTCAGTGTTGTGAGAAGTGGTTGCTTCTGACTGTCTCAAGAATTATCGGTGGTTAAGTGCTTGTCGACAACGGAGCTGGACGAATGGAAGCAGTGCAGGAAAGCAGTTGTGTGCTACAATTTTCGCGGCAGACCATCAAGGTTAAGTAAGAAAACGGAAGTTTGCTGTTGTTGTTGGAAGGTGAATCAGGCTGCGAGGCTCGTGGGAAGGCAGATCTAGAACTGTGACCAAACCAGGTGGGGCTCACAACTGCTGTGATGCTTGCATGGAGGAGGGGCAACTGACCCCGGCCAACGAGGTACGGAGTGGGGCAGCTCCAAAGAGGTTCACGCTCAGGTTCTGGGCAGGTACCCTCGTACTCTCTGTAGTCACCTACCTCTACACTCTTCTACTACATACAGTAGAGCCTGCAAACTAAATGCACCCAACATGACAACCACTTCTTCCAACCCAAGCCTGATCTCGTATTGAATAGTATGCACACATTCATTTACAGAGACGGCAGAATGTCCCTATCATGATAGGTGGTCGGGAACTCGCCTTGGTGCGTGGCACCGCCCGGCAGGTAGAGCGACCCGTTGGTGTAGGCGGGAATGAAGCCGTGACGAGGCACCTTCATGGGCGAAAGCCTGGTCCAGGTCTCGTCGGACGTGTTGGACACCTCTACCTGGTCGAAGATGCCCGTCGCGCTGCTGACGTTCCTCTCGCCGCCGAGCGTCCACAGCAGGCCGTCCACCATGGCGAACTAATGGCCCCTCCCCTGGGCGTCGGCATGTCGCTGTCGTGCGTCGTCCAGCCGGCCTCCAGGTCCACCCACGTCCGCGTCGTCAGGTTGGAACGCCGACACGTTGGCCACCGTGTGGTGGGGGTTGCCCGGCCCGGGGACCAGCGACACGACGCCGCCCACGACCCAGATGACATCCTCGTACGCCGCCGTCAGCGCCGCCCCGCGCTCCGTCCCCGCGGGCAGGTTCGTCAGGTTCGTCCACGCGTTGGTCTGCGGGTCCCACTCGTACGACGCCCCGTTCGCCCGCCAAGTAGCCGTTGTTGAGCGCCTGCAGCGCCCCGACGATGTACGCCCTGTTCTTGTACCCCACCGCGTTGATGTGGTTCCGCGGCAGCGGGATGTCAGGCCCCCGTGTCCACGTGTTGGACGGCACGTCGTAGAACTGCATGATGCTCGTCGTGTTGCCCACCGTCAGGTTCTGCGGCGAGTATGGGATCACCCCGCCCAGGATGGCAAAGGTTGTCTCGTTGAGCACCACCCCGGTGTCTTCATCTGGCCCCGTGACGGTAGGCCGTCCGGTGTCGAGGACCCAGAGCGTCTCGGGCCGGTCATCGGTCTCGGAGGTGATATACAGCGCCTGGACGCTGATCAAACCGGTGGAATTGGATGAACCAAATTGCATTCCGTTGATCGTGGTATTGACCTCAGCAGTTGGGATGGAGTAATCCGCCGATGGATATGCCACTTCGGCGGTCTTGTTCAAGGCCACTCCCAAGGTGAAGGGAGAGGATCCGCCGCCTCGCGTGTGACAGACGATGAGACGCCCATCAGACGACACCGCATGACCAGTAGGCCACTGGCCAAAGTAGTAGTGGAATTCCTCGACCTCTGGCCCATATGTTCCATTGTCGCGTCGTAGAATGCTGCCGGCTGAGACAAGGTTGGCCACCAGGAAGATGGCTTTGAGGAATGCGGAGACCCTCATTGTGATTGGCCGCTGATAGGCTTCGGTAACACAGGTACAAGGAAGCTCTAGATGATTTAGATCAATTTAAGTGGTTTCGCTTTTAATCCGTATACGTACTCTTCTGAGCAGTAGGCGGTCCCTTCACACAGTAGTAAACACTCAAAGACCTTAGATCAATTTAAAGTGATCAAATGAGCCGAATATTGGTGAACGAGTTTGCAGCTGAGTGCTGACATCGTCGCAATGGCTCAAGGCTACGTACAATGAGTCGGACTGACGGCTCGAGGGTTTGAACGATGATTCGAACCGATAGAATTAAAGTTTGAAATAAATACATATTGCACGTTGTTTAGTGAGTGTTGAAGCCAATTCTTGGGGCATATGTGGCAGTGTTCAGAGAGTATATACTCTCTTGAACGTGCTGTAGGTCCAAGTTCTGCCGACTCGTTTCCAATATAGCTGCATACGAGAACCAGTAGAATAATGACTCGGAATGCCAGAACATGAACGAACGGAAAATATGCTGAATCGGAGAACTCGACCGGCGCTCTTATCTGAGCATAATTGCTCGGAAATGAGCGCAAGGCTGAAAATGGTCGCTTGCAACTGAAACTTTGGAAGGCGGTTTCACTCCGTCACTACATGGATGACAACATTCCCACGCCAAATATTCGACCACGATCCATGGTCGTACAAGTGCTCCTTGCCTTCCACGATCTTACTGAATATTCACTTCCCAATCAGCTTGGGAGCCCAGCCTATGGGTTCAGCCGCCTATCTGGCAATCACCTGTAGTCTGAATTGTTCATGCCTGCCATTCTGCAGACCCGAGTCAATGCGATAAGTGGTTCATCAATACAGTCGTAACAACCGTAGATGTTATCTATGTCCAATGGGACGATTTTTCAATTTGTACTCACTCGATCCCGGATTGCATTACGGGAGAAAACAGCTGTTTGGCCCGAAATATTGCTGTAAGATTTAAACCAATTCATGAAAATGATCCATATCTGGGAGTTTCTAGCTCTCGACTATTCAGGCATTACTCAAGTCCAGCATTATGGGCTCGCCGCTAGTTCTTCAGGAGATCGTGCGGTTGAAAGACACTGCCGGTCTTCAAGAGAGCCGAGTTGAACTTCTTCAAGTACCAAACTATATCGGTGGATATGTCATTTCTTGAACACGTCCCGGACCTGCTTACTTGGGTTCGTCTGTTCGAGCCTCAAAAGCTTGTCTAGAGTCAGCTAAAGTTCGGATCTCTGGATGAACCTTATCAACCCATTCTGTGCCCTGGATCATCTCAAAGCTTATTCCTACAAGCCGAGTCGCTTGCGGAGGACTGACAGATGTCAGATGTATCCCAGATTCGCTATCAAATCCATCTGATTCAACTCAAAGTAGCATCTGCGCGTGGAGCCAGAAACACCCTCTGTCTTAAAAGAATTCAGGACAGAACGTGAATTGACGAAGGAAACACTTTTTTCTCGTATTGCAAAGCCCCTCCAGTTCCCAAAAATGACTACGCGACCATCAAAGTCATACGACATTCCCAGCGACACATGGTCTAACAAGAGCAGTGGCCCGCTCCCACTGAACCATCTGAACGTCGCAGTGGTCAATGGCAAAACATACTCCCTCGGTGGTCTCCATGTCCTCCCGGATGCCTGGCATGGCATCGGGAACATGGCCGTCTACGATCCGCAGACGGATGTCTGGACCAACCTCACCACGCTGCTGCCGGACAACACATATCGCAGCGCCTCTGTCACTGCCGTAAAAGATGACATTATCTGGATGGCTGGCGGTGTCAGGCTTCTTGTGCCAGGAGTAGGCGGCTACCACGTGTCGACATACAATGTGACGGCCCCGGGCCTACAATGTCACTTCCGGATCGTTCTTGGACTTCCCTCCAGCTGCTGCCAGCCTGCCCGAGGCTCGCGACCCCGGCGTTGGCGGGATCGTCGGGAACAGGCTGTTCTATGCAGGTGGCCGCATCAACGGCCAGCCGAACATGAAAAACACCACCTTTTACTTGGACCTCGATGATCTTGAGACTGGATGGGTGACCACGGAATCTCAGATTCTCACTGCCCTTGTGGGGTCTTTTTTCGCGATCCAGGACGACACGCTGTGGACTTTTGCGGACGAGGTCAAGTACAACAGCACCGACGGCCTAGGCGTCTGGCACGAGGTCGAAGTCCTGAATACGACTTCCCTTGAGTGGACCCAGCTCTCCCCCGTGAAGGTCCCATGGCATGGTTGCAATGGGGTGGTCGTCGACGGCGTTATCCACTTCCCTGGTGGTGGCCTTCGCAACAACGCCTGTCCTACCAACTATACTGATGCGTATATCCTCCCCAGCCTCTGAATGCAACATTATTTTCTTGGTGGGACGGATTGGTTTGTTCTGCAGTACAGTGTAATTTATAGAGAGGACAAGTATGTTTATATCAGTTACACCAGCTTCTTTATACAGATATGATGATGTGACAAAAGCACTTTGCCGGGAGAGTTTTGCTCATATCTAAGAATAGGAAAGGTTTCAATCCGGGATGCACTTCAGTGATTGAACATCCAGCCGGTCCAGGTATGCGATAAGCTGTCGCACCAAGGTTGCAGGGCGCAACCTTTCTTCGGCGAGCCTAAATGGGATAGCCCGGATGAGCACATCCGCCTAGTAACTACCTGTAGGTACCTACTTACCTACATCCTTTGATGCCCGCCATCTGACCACCATAAAACTCCACGCAATCTCATTCTCACAATAACAATTTTGCACATCAATTGTCCCTGTATTGCCTTAAGCTGAGATCAAAATGTCGCTTCCAATTAACACTCCCCTATTCTCACTCGAACCGGTTGTTCCTTCCGACTTCCCAGCCATGGCAGAGATGTGCGGCCTCGCCTTCGAGAATGACAGGCACACCATGCTCAAGGCTGCCCACCCGGCAAAGCCCTACAATCATGCCGCCGGAATGACTGGCGCTTTCGAGTACTGGACCAGCCGCCCAGCCGGCAGCTTGGAGTTGACCAAGGCGGTCGACGATGCGACACGGGAGATTTTGGGCTTCGTATGCTGGGGCATGAGCCTTGATAAGGACGTTCCCAACAAAGAGCCAAGCAATCCAATTACAGCAGAGAAAAGCAAAACGGATACAGAGGCCAGTGTTGGAAAGCCGAACATGGTTGTTTCAGCAGATGATATCCCACATCCAGACCCCAGCCTTGACCCCCTGGAGCAGCTCGAGGAGTTCACATCGGCCCATCTCGCTGCCTTCCAAGGGCGTTTCAAGGGCACGAGGTGCATGTACGTTATAACACTTACAGTGCATCCCAAATATCAAGGCCGCGGTGTCGGTCCTGCTCTCATCAAGCAGGGCACGAACCGTGCTGACGCCGAGAGTGCATTGTGCTGGGTTCACTCCAGCGAGGCAGGAGTCCGCACTTACCAGAAGTGCGGGTTCGAGGAGGATGACACACTAGAGATCAACCTGGACAGCTGGGCAAAGAAGTTGGACATCGTGCCTCCAACTGGTGACGACAAATGGGGGACCTACACGTTTCGATGTTTGATCAGGCAACCGAAAATTAGCTGAACGAGGTGTACAGGTGGAAATAGAATCTTGAGTGTCATGAAAATCTCTATATGTGTATTTCTCGAAAATCTGAACAGAGAATCGAAAAGATCTCACCAGAATTCACACCGTCCGGGTGTCTCTGCGTTCCTCACCACTGACCACAGTTTGAGTATCAGTCCGAGAAATGGCTCTGCCGCCCCATCCAGCTCCATCGCGCGATCTCCTCTCCTTCTGCAACGTTTTCCGAGTGAAAAAGCTCCAGAAATAAGCCCCGTTGACCACTTCGTGGTCCCCTTCCTTTCTCACCCAGACATTGCCAAGGAAGGTTGTCAAAAGAAGGCAGAGCCACACGAACGGAATCACTGAAACGAATGCCCAGGTAACGCCATCTTTCGGATTTGCCTCGTTCCTATTGTTGAACACGGTGCTCATGGTGGTCAAGGCAATCATGCCACCAAAGGGCACAGCAAAAGAAAACAAAGAGGTAATGGCTGCCGTGCTGGCTGGAAAGTACGCCAACCCATGCATCGAGGCTGGACTGAGACGAATGCCCACGCCGTAACCGGTGAGTGCCATCATACCATAGATGGTGTTGGTCTGCTGAGCTGAAATAGCCCAGGCCAAGACCGTGATACCCACAGAAGATGTGATGGCGCCAAGAAGGAGTGGGTGAAGAGTTTGACGCGGCCAGACATTTACGCAAAACATCGCCGAGTACGCACCGGCTGCCAGGAGAGAGATGTCAGTGATTATATAACATATGCAGGGACGAAGAAGAGAATTGCTCACATCCGAGTCCAGGAAGAAAATATAACAGCGCCAGCCCGGCCTCACTTGAACTGTGACCCTCCACGAGCGCGAAGTACAGGTCCATAAAGTACATCACAGCAAACATGGCCACCCCGAGGTCGAAGTTCACAAAGAACAGCAGACAGACATCACGCTTGGCCAGCAGCTCCCAGGGCATCATGGCCCTCTGCTTGGTAAACACACGGGACATGAGGTGCGGCGGGGCCATGGAGTACTCGTAGAAGACCCAAGCAACACTGAGCACAGCACCGATCACAAGCGGCGCAACGACAGCCGCCGAACCCCAGCCATACGTGCCGCCGGCCCACGTGAAAGCCAGAATGAGCAAGCCCAGGCCGAAGAGGAAGAGCAGCTGCCCGACGTAGTCGAGAGTCATCAGCCTGGCGCCGAGCCTCGTGCGCCAGCTCACCGCACGATCGCCGCCGCCGCCCTCACCCTCGCCGCCTTCACTCTCGAGCTCGGGGATGGGCTGCGGGCCCAGCAGCTCGCGGCGCAGGACCACGACGACCAGCACGATGGCGAGGACGCCGACGGGGAGGTTGATGGCGAAGCACCACCTCCAGCTCGCGCGCGTGAGGTACCCGCCGATCACGGGCCCGACGCTGAAGCCCAGGCCGGAGAAGAGTGCGAACACGGTCCAGTTGATGGCGTAGTCGGCCAGCGAGACCTTGTCGGCCAGGATGACGCGCACGCTGATGTTGACGCCCGCGGCACCGACGCCCTGAATTGCTCGCCCGAGGAGGAGGACGCCGAAGGCGTTGGTGGGAGCGCCCGTGCAGATGGCCGATCCGATCATCATCAAGACTATTGTCGTTTGGATCGTCGCGTGCCTGCCGAAGATGTCTGCTATCTGGGCCCAGAACGGGAGGAAGGCGGCCGAGGTGAGGTTGAAGACGGATATGATCCAGTTCAGCTGGGAGAGTTGCTCTATAGGAGTGGTAATTTGGTGTTAGTCTGATGATCGTGATGGGAATTCGGGACACGAGGAAGTGAGGCCGCTTTGGCACTGGGTCGGAAATGTGCTTACTGAAGTCAGACGCTATGAAAGGCAGGGCAGAAGCGATGATGGTGGTGTCGAGGCTCTGCAGGGTGAAAGGAGCGAAGAGACCGATGACTATTTTCCATCGATACGCCCTCTTGCGGCGCTGTTCCGCCTTCTCATCCGGCGTGGCCTCCGGCTTCTCCGTCTTGGCCACGGGTTTGGCAGTATTGTTGGCTCCAGCTGTCGGGCTGCCCTCTTGAACGGCTGCATCTGCGGGCGAGTCACTCCGGGAAGTTTCCTTGGTTGCTTCATCCACTGCCGTAGCTTCCGTGTGTGTCTGCACGGGAACCTCTACCGTGTTGGTCGGGGGCGGCTGCAACGGCTCATCATCACGCTCTTGTTGGCGCTGCTGGTGCTTCTTGCGCGCCCAACGATATGCGAGGATCATTGTGACTGATAGGGCTTTATCTTGCAGTCGATTCAGTAATAACACAGGCCTTCGGCAGACAGAATTGTTCAGTTCTCGAGAGCTGAGCACTGCCAGTGTGTTTGACCACTTATTGGGAACAAAGGAGGCTGCTTTCAATCTTTTGGCGTCTGGCTCACAAGCCCTTGATACACTGACACTGTCGGACGCACCAGGCGTCTTTAAATAAAGAATGGCAATCACATTTTCTGGTCGACCAGAACGCCATATTGAGATGAGGCAGCCTTAGATAGGCCACTACCTTGGTCATGGACTGAGGCGCATTCGCATAGGAGCAAATGATACAGCTGTGCCACGGGATCGCGAACAGCCTCTCGTGGTATAAATCCCAATTGGGATAAGCGTGGCCTCCTGCCAGTGGGCCATCTTCGCTCCAGTCAGCTTTGCGGTGGTCCACGGGGTGTCGTTTGCCCGACGGCTTGCATTGAGACAGTCAGCCGCAGTCGCGCTTGTACGCTTTAGGCTTGATGCCGCGAGACGGCCTCACGTATGTTGGCTCATAAGCAGGATCAATCCGAATCCGCGAACTTTTACACGTACTCGAGCCAGAGAGGCGCAGCGAAGAACTAATCGGGAAGTGGGACTCTAATGATATTTAATTCCTTTATATCACTTCATCGAGTAGACACATCTGTGGTTCACAGCAATAGTCTACTAGTAGTGCTCGACTTTGCTGGTACTAGTATGCACAGGGTAGAATACACAAGCCGTAGAGGACGTCATCTTCCGAGACCCGATAGCCGAGGTGGATGGAGCTGGGCAGCACTCACTCCACTTGGAGCTCCTCTTCTCGTCGGATGTCCGCTGCCATTCCTCGACAAGAAGCAACAAAACAACCAACCTCTTATCAAGCCTTTAAAGTCGTCAACCAGGCGCCCTGCAACCACATCCAAACACACCCAATTGACCTCGCCCAAGGCTCATAAAGATGGCATCATACCTAGGTCTCCCAACCCCCCTTGTCCGGCCCGTCGCCGCCCTGGCCGGATGGACCTTTGTGATGGAGGCATGGATGTATGCCACTCGCCTTCCAGCCATGAGCAAATATGAAGTCTCCACGGACCCAGACAAGTGCAAGGAGGAATTGAACACCAAGATCCCGGTCCAGGTCCGCCAGATCGCGGACAACTACAACCACCTGCACGAGCAGCCGACCACCTTCTTCGCGGTGGCTTTGGCCCTGACCATCGTCGGCGACAACCACAAGTACACCAAGTGGGCTGCATGGGGCTACGTCGGCATCAGGATTGTCCACTCGCTGTTCCAGTCTCTGGTCAACAAGACCCTCGTCCGCTTTTCCATCTTTGTCACCAGTTCGGCTGTCCTCGCCGGCTTGACTGGACGTCTCGCACAGCTGGTCTTCTAGGTTTGCGGAAGGGAGAACTCGGGACATCTCTTGTTGGGATCAAACCCCTGGGTGTGAGGTCGTCGTCACAATTGAGCGCAACGGGAGAGATGCGCGTCTCTTCTTTTCAATGTATTTCAAACGCTGGAATAGTTTACTGCTTTTGACTTCGGCTCTTGTTTTCCGAATAGCCAATCGGCCCTCATGGCATGATTCTGTCCTTTCCCGGAACATGACACGTGGGGCTTCTGGGACATTTGGACTAATGGGCCCGCCTTGGGATGCTTGCTGAGTCTAAAGCAAACAAGCTCATTTCAATAATCATCAATGCCATGCTGCCGCCGCCCAAGTGCAACCGTTCTATTGTGAAACTCGATTTGTTGTTCAATGTTTCCCGGATCTCTGCTGAACCGTGGGACGGGAACGAGGTGTTGGAGATCTCAGTCTACCAACCATGCCTGCACACTGACGAACTCCGCGTGTCTTCCCTCTCCGTTATAGTTGCTCAGATATGCGGTCACATTCGGCTGAAGCCCACGTGGATTGTGTCCTCTCCCACGCGTCACGCATGGGTTCAAGCAACCAGGCTCGACGCCACAACGAGCCGAGGCCGCTGGCCTGTGATGTGGTCGATGTAACTGCTGCGTCCGTGTCGTAGCTCACCTCGCTTTGAGGGGCAACTCTGGCGCCAGAAGCCCCGGCGTTAGGCTGCTCCGGCTCGACGCGCCGAAGAAGAGCTACACTAAGATATCCGTAAGCCATGTGTCAGTGCGTTGCCTGGTTTCTGCCCCACACAAGTATTCCTGAATAATGGGAATGGGGCCTTAGATACTCCCTCCCCTCTTTGCGGGATCGTCGCGCGCGCCTTTGGCAAACTACTGATCGACCAGGCGTCCCCCCCCCTGATCGAAGGCTATATCAAATGCACAGACGCTCATGCCACTTGTACCTATGTTTCAAGTTCTCTAAGGTTGAGATGGCTCTAGGACACTAATTGGCGAGGGCCGTGACCGATTCGGTGACCAGGGTAGTTGTCCCCCACCAGATTCGACCGTTTATCCGATTTTACCCTGTTAAGTTTCATGTTCCTGATATCGTCTGATATCTTCTGCTGTGGCTGGAATCTTGTGGATTCTGGAATGCTACCTCGGATCGCCAATTTGAAATCCGGATACGATCAAGGAACATTGGAAGCAAGATTGGGCGATGTCAAAGTTGGCCACCCGCTAGATCAATCGTGTCCTGGCATTCCCCGGATTTGACCAATTCGTTGCTTTTTTATCGGTCTGAAGGCAATAGTTGCGTTCTTGGATCACAGCTAAGAAGCTTGCGGGAAAACGCTTAAAATGCCAGACCGCATATGCCGGCAGATGGATAAGGTTCAATGGCAGAATATGCTTATCAGGTCAGTCTATTACCAGGGCTTCATGTCAGCCCTCGAGCCGGCGGCACTCTCGAATGATCACCAAGCATCTGTACAGAGAAAGAGTCAGTTTTAAACTCAATCAATGCTTCTCAATAACGCACAGGTAGCACGGTTCCCTGGACCAACATCGCATCATGACCCACCCCTTCGAGACGTGGTATTATACTGAGAGATCCACAGTAGCATGCAGCCGCACGGACGAAGTTCGTCATGTGTGACATCGGCCCGATGTGGACGGTCAGAGGTGTATCATAAGTCAGATCTTACGGAGAAACTCTATCTAAATTCGGTAAGTGTACCATTCTTCTTTACGCGGATGTGAAAGCGGGATCAGAAGATCCATGGGTTCCTGAACTACAGGGGGAGGTCAGCGCCTGTGGCTTATTTATTCCAGACTTCAGAGCACAACACTAGGCTTGAGCATGTGGCGCGCGCGGACTCCCAGCCTACCCGGATGACCATCTACGCGGGGGCTAGAAGAAGGGATTCGGCGATCTCTTTCCGGCAATGACCTTGAGAAGTGATACGGACTGGCAAATGGTTGCATATTACGGTTGCGAGTTGAACATGTGGGGAAATATCGAGGTCTGCTCACGATGGCACAGACATGTATCAGTCTGACAGTTCCATGAGCAACAATGAAACGAGATCTTGCAGCGCCTGACGGGTTTCGAGGGTGTCGAATCTTGGGCGGCAGAAACCTTGCGGCTGTCATGCATAACACCCAAGGTAGCTAGGTAGCTTTCCGTCTCTGCCGTCCTGGCAAGAGGACCCCAGTTTCGAGCACACCTCACCTACACTAGTACCCGGCTTTTAGTCTTGTTGAGTACGTTGAAGTCGAAGCCGTCTCTAAAATGTCTCCACTCTACCTGTAATGCGTTGCGAGGACGCCTGGCAGGGGAGCCTCACCCAGGGTAGGTACTAGCTTCTTGGCTCTGGTGTTTCGGCCGGCTGTAAGTTCAGCGCCTGGATGCCTTCCCCCTTCATCAAGCCACTAGGGGAACGTGCCGTAGCTGGCCGTTGAGGTACAGCAGCGGCCCCAGTTATTTAGCAAACCGAAATTCCGAGTTGACAGCATTGACGGTTTCGGGAGCAGAGACAGAGACGACAACCTTGCCGTTGCTTGACTCCACTACGGAAAATAGGGAACACGATTTTCCAATGGTGGGCTCGAACCGTCTCACATAAGGAAAAATGGCCATGGCGCTGGGATTGTGCATCTAGACCCCCCAGATCGCCCAGAAAGTCAAGGGGCGGGGGGTGAGGTGTGTGTTGTCTAGTCAGGACGCTTACAAGCAACTGATACTCGGAGAATATCTCTTAGTCTCACAAATCCTGTGATCTGCACTTGTCTGTTAGCCACCTGGGCACTTGCATGCTAAACTGGACCATGGGATAACATGATCGTATCGGATACCTCCCCTCCATAACGGGACCGACCCCAGCTTATATGCTGCTGGCTCTCGTAACATTTGCTGGACTCGGACGTTTACCGTTCCTTTCGGTGACAGTCCAGAAAACCGATCGCTTGCCCACAGCCGATGAACTGCATATGGGAATTCAAACGAGACAGTATTCCGAACATCTCAGGCTACATTGATGCTGTACCGATGAGTTCTAGATATTGATCAACGCCTGTCCGAACCCTGCCACGGCTCTCCCTCCTGCATATGCCTTATACTGCCCGGAATTGGCTCGCCGGCATCAACCCCAGATGTCTTTTAATCTGACCGGAGTCCCACAGTGTGGTGTACGTCAAACCCAAGTTCTTGGAAATCCATCGATAAGACGAATACTAACACCGAGCACAGGTATCTTGCCTTGTTTCTTCTCTTTCCACATCTAAATGCACTCTGACCGATTATGCGTGCTTGTGTCTTGACCCGGTCTACAACAATGCCGTGACGAACTGCGTTATCCTGGGCTGCGCCGTCAAAGACCAGTTGGGTGCGTTCGTCGTCAACCATTTACACAGTTGATCATGGCTGCTTCTGAAGAACGTTCTGCTAACAGTCCTCCAGTTGTCAAGCGGATCACAGCAACTAACTGCAACCTCCCCGTCATCGACCGCGGACCAATTGTCACTTTGCTTCAAATAGTAGTCACCATAATACAGGACGTTTTCTTCTTCATCAGAATATTGTCCAGGATTTTGAAGCTCGCACCATGGGGACCAGACGACACAACCATCGTGATTGCTTTTGTGAGGATGCCACGTTTGTCAGATGGTCGGTTGTAGCAAAAGCTAATGGCGGAGCAGATTCTGCAAAATTTATTTCTTGCTGGCGGCATCATTGGTACGTCTACGCCCTCAACAATACCCTGAGCCATTTCTGACGAACAAAGTATAGCCAACCAGAACGGACTGGGCATGGATATCTGGTTCGTCCCTTTCAACCAGATCACGAATTTCCTCCAAATATTTTTCGTCTTCGAGGTTCTATACACAATCACGATCGGGACCATCAAAATATCGCTGTGTTTTCTGTTCCTCCGACTATTCCCCGAAAGAAGGATCCGACGCTTCCTCTGGGCAACCCAGATTTTCAATGTGACCTTGGTTGGGGTCTACGTGATAGTTGATCTTGCGCAATGTCAACCCATGAGCTATTTCTGGGATATGTGGGAGTATGTTGATCTGCATAATACCGTCACTCCCTGGAGGAATATAAGTCAGGCACTGGCGAGACTATCAGGTCCCAGGTGCTCAGCATAAATAATTACAAGTATGCTGACGATGGTATTGTACAGTGGAGAGCACGTCGGTCGATGTATCAACATCTACGCCATGGCCTGGTCGCATGCTATCATCAACATTGCCCTCGACCTCTGGATGCTGGCACTCCCAGCCAGCCAGGTATGGGGTCTCAAGATGCCATTCAGAAGGAAGCTCGGTGTGATGATCATGTTCGGGTTGGGCATATTGTAAGTCCTCACAATCAGAAATTCTGGAGCCTTGCAAACTGGCGGGCAACACGGCAGAGGAGAAAGCTGATGGTGCTTCAACACAGCATTACCGTAGTGAGCGTCATCCGCCTCAGGAGCCTGATCGGCTTCGCGCAGGCCTACCCACAAAACCCAACAAGTAAGCATAGCCCCATCCAACGCCGACAGCATCTTCATGGGCTGACAAGACCCCTCAACAGTGGACTTCTTCGGCGTAGCACTGTGGTCAGCCCTCGAGCTGACCACAGGAGTGACAGTCGCCTGCCTCCCGGCGACAAGACAGGTGGTCGTCAAGTACGTCCCGGTCCTGCCGGAGATGGTCTCGCGGTACACGTCCCGGCTCAGCAGCGGCCTGTCCTACATGACGGGGAGCAAGTCGGCGGTAAGCGGCAAGAGCGAGCTGGGCAAGTCCACCAACAAGTCCACGGACATGTCGAGGGACCGGACGCTGCAGAGGATGCCGACCGAGGACAAGAGCATCATGATGAAGGCGCTGCCGCCGGCGCCTCCCTCACCACAGAATTCATCACGCACGCCCCGCAGCCCAGGGGCTGATGGCGGCACGCGGCCTATTTCCGTCGCCACGACGCCGTCGTCGCTTGGGGACGGGTTCTCCCTCAGCGTCTTCGATAGGCCGGCTGGGGACTCGGCAAGCGAGGAAGTATCCGACGCAGGGAACGATTCGGAACAGGGGAGGCCGGCGGTCAGCCCTGGAGGCCCCTTGGGATCCAGCGCAGCTCGGCCGTGGCGACCGGTGTCTTATCCCCAGCCCCGGACAGATCGGCCTCGCTGGTAGTGAAGGGTGCTGTTTGCCCATACATGTTTAATTTAATAAGCTGGCGATTTGCACGATCAGGGCGAGTTGCTGAAACCTCAGAAATAATACAAAAGCAGAGAGAATAATGTAGCAGGGTATCAATGTCTATTGCTCCTTAGTAACCTGCGTCCACCTAGCCGTTCTAAGGGGTGTGTGTGATGGACTTGCCGGGTTGCCAGACAGCCTTAACAAACAAGGGAAAACCTATTTAGTAGAGTTGTGAAAATCCAGATAAACGCCCCGACTACCCTCTTCCCTCGCGGATCTTTCCTCGCGTTCATGTAGGTACCCTGTGGAGGTTGGCACATCCCTTCTATCTATCGTCTAAACAACGTTAAGTCCCGGGACCTTCTTTAGTCCCATCTTTCCGACGGTCTTCTTCTGCAGAGCAGGCACTCCAGGCGCGCCGAGACCCTTGAGGGCGAAGGTGTTGGCCTGTTGGACCAGGTCGTTGATACTCCACTTCATTTTGACCCTGGCATCCTTGTAGTATCCTAGCCACGCTTGGTAGACTTTTGTCTGCTGTTCAGAGTCCATCCTCTTGGTGTAAGCAGCAACATCAGCTTGGGCGCTCAAGTCGGCCGGTGTCTCGTTCAATGTCAACCCCGTCAGGACATTCTTTGGGAAGAAAGCTTCGTGAGAGGTAAGGACCAGAGTGCCGTGGCCGTCAGCGCCGGCTCGAGCAGTCCTGCCCAGTCGGTGGATGTAAGACTCCCTGTCCATGGGCAAGCCCACCTGGAAAACATTCGAGACCGCGGGGAAATCTATGCCGCGGGCAACCACATCCGTGGCACAGAGGATTCCGTTCGACGCTGTCCTAAACGCATCGGTGACCCTGCTTCGCTTACTCTGCGTCATGCGCGAGTGGAGGGCGCAGATGGGTGGCAGATCTCGGAACGCCCCCAGAACGTCTGCGTAGAAGTCGGCCAGCGCCGCAGTCGGGGCGAAAACGATGGCTTTGAAATTGGCCTTGCCGACTCTTGCCATCTCCTGGCGGATGGCTCCGACTGCGCCAGCTGCCACATCAGAGAACTCGGGAACGATGGTAACATGTTGAGGAACGCGTTCATGGGTCTGTGCTTCGCCCTTGGGAATTGTTGAGATAAACTGGTAATCATCGGTGAGAACCAGGCTGGCGAACTGTTGCACATGAGGGGCAATAGTGGCGGAGAACAACATGCCCTGGCGTTGGGTGGTCTTCTTGTCCGCAAGAAGGCCGATGATGTTCTTGAGATCCCTCAGGAAACCCATGTCCAAGAGTCGGTCGCACTCATCCAAGACCAGGCTCTGGAGAGACTGCATCATATCTCGGATGAGCCCGTCTTCTTGCGTCAGATGATCTTGGAGTCGCCCTGGAGTTGCGACGAGGATGTCGCAGCCCGCGCGGATACGGCTCGACTCAGCACGCATGTTGGTACCACCAATGGCGGTGCACACCCTGAACTTCGGGAATCGCTGCAGCAGCAGCTTCGCCTCTTCCGCTATCTGCATTGCAAGCTCTCGCGTTGGGGAAATGACGAGCAGGCTTGTACGCCTGTTGGGGTCCGTGTTATGGACGAGCTTCTGAATGACTGGCATGAGGAATGCCACCGTCTTTCCCGTTCCAGTCTTTGCTTGCGCAAGGACGTCGCGGCCGGAGAGCAGCAAGGGCAGGGTCTCAGCCTGGACGGGTGTCATGTACTCGAACTTCATATCTTCAGCAATGGTCTTGAGGAGCATGGGATGGATATTGTATTGCGCAAGCTCGTCAAATCTCGAGAGACCTGTCGTGTCGACAGGGGCACGAGGGGGAGTAGGGCGAATACGTGTAGTATCGGAGGTAAGGGCGGCAGGTGCAATGTTGGACCTCTTCGGCTGAACTGGTGGGTGTCGTGCTTGCGAGGCTTGTTGGGAAGACGACGCTGGAATGGACGAGAGTTTCGCATTGTCACTTGGGCGGTAAGGATGTCTCCTGTTCTGTCTCTTGCGACCTCCCCTGGCAGGCGAGTTACTCGGGACGCGATCGCTGTTAGGGTCCATGATTGTCGAGAACGAGCGTAGTCCTTGGAGAGAACTGCGCTGGATGATTGAGAGAGAGGGACTCGATAATTGCAGACTGGGGAAATAGGAAGCAGACAAAAGACGTCGAGACATCGAGGGAACGGTGGAGGAGAGGGAGAGGCTTTGTCTGTTGGAAGGGGCGACTCGAGATGATGGCTTTGTTTTCAGTGGCGGGAAAAAGACTGGGATTACTGTCAGAATGCGATTTTAGGCCAGGAGAATTTCTTATCGATAAGATTGCTTATCTCTGGCCAGGGTCCAGACCCCTGTATCCACTCCTTTCCCCCACCCCCAACCAGGAAGCCGTAAGCCAAGAAGGAGGGAATGAAGGAGCCGACGAGGGAAGCTAAAACTGTGTGTCCAAATTGGAGATCGAGATATGATTGATACGAGCAAATGCACATGTTGATGCGGAATTTGGTGTTTCCGAAGGCAACAGCGACCATTTGCCGCGCGTTGATGAATCTTGCGAATTCAGCTGAGCATTCCACCATCAAATAGAGGAACAAGAAGAGTTGCGTCAGGGGAACTGGCAATAGATCATTCGCCTGTGAGATTCCGCTCTATGAGTCTTACTGATGATATTCCTTACCACATTTCTTCGTGGAGAATAAACTAACGCTAATTAGGTCGTCGTCAAGGATATTTATACATCCCGAGTCACCAGCAGAGGTCTTTTGAGTGCAGCTACTGGACTGTAGACTTAGCACCTTTGGAGCCTTCTCTTCTTCCACTGAGTAACCTTTTGCAGTACACTGCCTGTGAGGTAATTGCAATGTCTGTACTTTTAAACACTGTCGTGACGCGTAAGACAGCATCGCCCATCTCAATGTTCCGTGACGCTTCGGACACATGGGGTAACACCAGTAGATGCTCTCGACGAAATATGCAATTTACAATGTATCGGATACGTATCGTTTCCAAACAGGAGCCAACGAGTCTTGTGTATGTAGTAACACATCAGCGCCGATGGGGATGTCCGGCCAGGCTTCAAGTATGTTGGATCCAGCCATAATCCGGAGCTCAGCAACAGCCACTTCCGAATTGTCCCCCAGATCAACGAATTCTACTTCGATATAAATGGTATGAAGTCCTCCTATTTCCAGGGTTGACTCTGAATCCTAGTCCAGCCAGCATGCCCTCGCACCTACACTTTAATGCCTAGGAATCATATTGTGTATCATGGGTTCTAGCGACACAGTTACATCGACACAGCTCCAGATTGGGGTCGTGGGATGCGGTGTTGCCGGGCTTTCATCGACGATCGCCTTAGCCAGAGCCGGCCACGCGGTCGAGGTATTTGAACGGTCTCGTTTCACACGTGAGAATGGGGCTGCGCTCGTAATCGGGGTGAACGCCACCCGTGTTCTGGCCGGTTGGGGTTTCGATGTTAACAAGTACGGGGCGGTGGACTACTGTCAGCTTCGACGTTTCGACGCCAAAACCGGTAAACTGGTGTCAACCGAACAGTATGACGGGATCGAGGAGAAGTATGGCTCACGATGGCTGATATTTCATCGCGCCGATCTCCACGCAGGTCTGCTTGAGCTGGTGCAGAAGCCGGCGATGCCGTATGCCATCACACCGAAGATCAATCTAGGCACAGTTGTATCCGACGCCGACCCTGACGCCGGAACCATCACCTTGACAGACGGAAGTTTCCTTCAGAAGGACGTCATCATCATCGCCGACGGCGCTCACTCGAAACTCATCCCACGCGTTACGGGCCAAGAGGAACCCATCATCAAGTCTCCTCTTTCCATCTATCGTTTCATGCAGCCCATGTCATCCATTCTCGACCACCCTTCGGCAAGCCACTTCTACCGAGACCAATCATCTGGATTCACGGCTTTCTTCGTCAACCAGGTGGGCAAGCCAGGTGTCCTGCTCAATACGTACCCGGTCAGGGGCGAGCATCTGCTGTATGTTGCCTTCATGCACCCGACCAAGCCGCAGGAACGGGATATCGGGGACAACTGGAACGCGGGGGCAAGCTACGAGGACCTGGTGGCGGATTTGCAGGAGTTCCACTCCAGTGTCAAGGTTATCTGCGAAGGTGCCGAGGACATCGAGGTCTTCACCATCATGAAGCGGGACCCAGTGCCCAACTTGACAAGAGGCCGGGCCGTTCTTGTGGGAGACGCTGGACACTTGATGCTATCTACTCATGGACAGGGAGCGTCGCAAGCGATCGAGGATGCCGCTGCGTTGGAGGTCCTGTTCAAAATTCAGCAGAGCAGCCCCTCATCAGAGAAGATGGTGTTGGAACGGGTTCAGATGTTTGATGACCTTCGTGGCCCTCGCGTCAAAGCAACTCAGACGCTTTCCAATAAGATGATGGGGCCACCTGAAGCCATGATGGAGGAATGCCGGAAGTACTACGATGGTCCATTGCCAAGCCTGAAAGCGCAGGTCTTTTCGGATGAGTACAATGACTGGTTCTTCAATTACGATGTTGGAGTCGAGGCCAGGGACTTGCTGGAAAGAACGGCAACGGTAACTACCTAGAGAGATGATACATGCCAATTGAGAGCTTGAATTCGAATACCCCTTTTCTGCAACGCTCTAGACGGGATATATGAAACAGTGCACAAATCAATCTACAACAATCCCCTGAACATTACTTCATTGTTAAATCACTGCACTTGTAAGTCATTTGCTACTAGTAGTATGTTTTCCTTGATCTTTGTGCACTGACCCTGGTTCAGACGCCCATCCCCCTTTTGCATTCAAATACTGTTGCAGAACGCAAGTGTGTCATCTCGCATTGTGCCATGGCAGTTCGACAATGTAAATGACTCGAATACATCAAAGACTGCCCAACAGCATTTGGCAGAGCTTGACAGAAACAAGTAATCAGTGCTAGAACCTGAAGTCCAACCTCTTATTACCTTCGTCTTTCGTGTTCTCTAGGTATCCAGGCATTCGTCTTCTGTCAGAGCGTTCCATTTCTTGTCTCTCTGCTTGTTCCGGAAAACATAATATGCCTTGGTCAGGAAATACAAGGCAATATTCATGCAGCAGACAGCCAGGAGCTGCCCATTGCCTCGGGTATACAATGGCTTGTCATCTAGTGTCAGAAGTCAGCTTGCAGTTCCTCTTGACACGCACATTGCGAGTTCAATTAATTAAGACATACCTGCACGGTAGACATTGCTGCTGACTATCCCCCCAGCCTGGACGAACATGTTGTAACACGCAGCAGATACTGTTCTGGAACGAACTGCATTGGAGTTCCGGATGTTCCATCCAACTTGGACCGGGCGTGCATTAAGATAGATGAGCAAAAGAACCAAAACCGCGTACAGGGCCCATCTGTTGATAGTCGCCAAGTTGAGAGCAACAAGACAGATGAGAAGCGGAAGGGCCCAGATCTGGCCGATTATAGCTGTAAACGTGAGCTCGTTCCACATCTCGCCCTAGTACGTCAAGATGAGCATCGAGGTAACTGTTATGGCATTAGAAATCGACAGAGTATTCAGATGACAGGACGAACTTACTGTGTCCAGAATAGTATGGGATGGTGAGTAGGTTGGTCTAAAACGTATCGTACCCAAGTCCCTTGAAAGTCAATGTCAAGTAGAGTGTCTGGGGTGTCATTGGGATCTGGAAGGCTAGACCCAGAATGTGTAGCGGCCTGGAAATATGTTAGCTTGGTGTCTCGAGGGTATCTTAGACATCAATGCATCATACCAAAGGTCGAAGTCTTTCAAACTCTGCCACAACAGTTTCGGTGTTACTGGACGCAGAGAATTCCGACGAGTTGCTCAAGGATCTTGCAATCACAAGTAGGGCGCACATAATTATGTAAAACTTGACATGGACGCTTACATCAAGTGTACAGTCTCACAACATGGTGTGGTCTTTTTCCGTGCTCAGAATGGGCTGACCAACGACCTCCAGAAGAAGCTTATCCTGCGTCTCGGAGAACTGACATGGCGCCCGAAGACCTCTGGGCTTCACATCCACCCTATGCTCAACGACTCACGGGAGCTGGGCGGCAACGACAAGGAGATTTCCACAATCAGCTCCGTCCAGCATGGCAAGCTATGCAAACGGGAGACTGCGGATCAGCTCAGCGCCAAGAAGCAGTGCAGTGCCCAGTGGCACTCGGACATGGCCTTCGAGCCAGTGCCAGCTGATGACACCTCATTGCGCTTGGTGGAGCTCCCCGAGACAGGTGGCGGTGAGTGCGACCATGAATTCACCCGATCTTGGCTTCTCTCTCATCGGATCAGGTTCGGGTGGCTGACGCAGAACAGACACGCTCTGGGCTTCGGGCTATGAAATCTACGATCGTATCAGCGAGCCATACCAGAAGTTCCTAGAGGGCTTGACGGGGACTTTCGCTCAGCCGTACTTCAAGGAAGTTGCCGAGAAAGGCGGCTTTGAGCTCTACGGCGAGCCGAGTGGTGCACCCGAGAACGTCGGACTCGACCTCAAGGCAATTCATCCCGTCGTCCGCACCAATCCTGTGACTCGGTGGAAGAGTATCTTCCCAGTCGGAGGTCATGTGAGGTATATCAACGGCATCACCCAGGAGGAGAGTGATTATCTGCTGCAGTGGTTCCTCGACTTGGTTTATAAGAACCACGACCTGCAGGTCCGCTTTAAATGGCAGAATAAAAATGATATTGGTTTTTTGTCCTCACGCTACTCTTTGAATTGACTTCTGGACTTACTATGTAATAGCAATCTGGGACAACCGCAGTGTTTTCCACACTGCAACTTTCGATTACAATGGCCTGGGTGACCGGTTTGGGAACCGAGCGGTTGGAATCGGAGAGTACATGATCTTCCTCTATTCCAGATCTCCCATATTTCATCAAGAATGTCAACCGGACCAGATAAATTACACGAACGCCTACTAGACTAAAAGCTTGCCTCATATGCTGACGTAGGGCAACAGGAGACCGTACCTTGACCCAGAAAGCTCTTCCCTACGCGTTGCTCTAGGACTACCTTTTGTTCAGTGAAAAGTTCCTTGGACAAGTCTTTGTTTCTCAGGCAAGTCTTTCCCTTTATTGTCCGTCATGCAGGTTACATCGCCCGGCTCCACAGTTCAGAGCACGCTGAGGACACTCTTGTCGTATCCGTCTCAGTTGCATTTCTGATTGTTTAGGTTACGTTAGTGTGTGAATCTCAAACTTGATTAGTTGTTCGAAGTTCTGAGAAAGCACTGGTGGCATGCAGCAGGCACTGTGGATGTTGCAGCATCTAACACTCTCGAAGGTTCCAGCATGATCACGACAGTGGCTTGTTGTAGATTCAAGACGAGTTCGAAACTCAATGATTATGATATCATACAGCTAATGCACCGATGAAAGTTCCAACTGGAGGTCAACGGTGAGACTGGATTAGAGTAGGAACCCATCCGGAATGAAAGGGACGCAAAGCAATGATTGTAAGTGAAAGCAGATCTCGCGAGCCGTAGTTCCGTGAGCCTGAAGATGGGTACCCAGGCAAAAATTAAGCGGCGGACGTAGCACCACGCCACGGCTGATGGCTCGTACAATGTGAAGATGCAGAGAAGTCATTCAGAAGCTCCCGTTGCAGGTGAAAGTAAGCTAGTCGTGCGGATGAACTTTACATTGAGCACAAATATCTCAAAGTCAGAGCCGAGATCGCTGGGGATCCCGAGATCAGTGCCGTATGTGACAACGTCTGCCTAGTTGTTCAATAAGCCATCACCGGTGTGGGATCTGGGCGTTGTCGTTGCCCGAAACCTCCATAGCCCCGACCGTTTCGTGAAAACAGCACGCAATATCTGAACTTATATCATAAAATTTCTATCGATCGCTTCTATTGATCAGATCTCTAGGGGACCTATAATATCTACGTCCATGTAGTAAATAGTAAAGCATGGCAAAAATCATGGCGCCACAGAACATGACCGAGTTCCAATTCATGGTCTCAGGCGTGACTTCTGGTGATATTGGAAAGAAGCAAAAGACCCAAACGAAAAGAAGGAACATAATCGCACCAATATTGATGAACAGCCCCATGAAGCCGAGGGACCACCGGCGATGAGGAAGTGGTCCCTGGAAACGACGCATCACCAGACAGGTGAATGAGATGATATAAGTGCACAGAAGCGCACTTACGGAAAGTGAGCCTATGGCGTTGAATGCGACCGTAGAACCAATGTTGATTAGCGAGAGTATTGCCGTAATGATGAAGGTGACCAGGATTGCGTTGAGAGGTATATTCCAGCCTGGTTTGACGTGAGCAATGAACGCCGAGAATGGAAGACCATTGTCGCGTGCAAAAGCCCAGGTCTGACGGGAAACTGTGGCGACGGTGGAGACACATGCGGAGGTAATGTTGACAACAAGTAGTGCTGTCATGATAGAAGTGCCTGAGTAGCTCCGAGTCCTGATTCATACATATCAGCTTCATGTTGCATAGATCAGGTGAAGCATTCTAGGTGGCATTCCTAAAGGCGAGGTATAAGAGGTCAGAACCAAGGCTGCTCTCTTACTTACACATCATAAAAGACTTGGATGAATGGAAACCCTGTCGGGGAGTATATGATTTCTTCGACGCTGCCCATGGCGAAGCAAAACGTAACGATCATGACGAAGCCCATGCTTCCATTCACGCCTGCCGCCCACATGATCGCCTTGGGGAGCACCAAGGATGCGTTCCTTATTTCTTCAGACATGTGAACAGCCGAATCAGCCCCAATCAGTGTATAGACCGGGGCTAGAAGACCAACAAAGAAGCTCAGTCCTTTTGTGTCCCATCCGCCGAGGTTGAGAAATTCAGTGAAGACTTGAGTTGGGCTATTCAACGGTGCCAACACCCAAAGTGGTATAAGAACGCCAGCGAATCCCAAGATGTGGATGCAAAGGATCAGGCCTTCGACCATGGGGAGCCGTTTCGCAAGCACTGTGTTGAAAATCATGCAGAATGCCGTTATAGCGATGACTAGGAGAGTACCATGCCACCGCTCGAGTTCGTACTGCGGGTTGGTAAGGACAAGGAGACCTTGTATCATAGTTCCAGCAAGGAATGCTAGAGAGGTCAAACCAACTTGCCAGCCCAATACTGAGACCCATCCTATTGATACGTGTTAATCAGCCACCGTGAAGTGCATATATATTGCCAGAATTCAATAAATACCAATGGTGTAGCTCAGAATTTTCTGTGCTCGTGCAGGCGCGAACTCAGAGACCCAATGGTACTGGACCAGAGTTAGCAAGATCACTTCTTTGAGACCCCAATCCAAGGATGAGCATACCTGGCCTCCTGATGTTGGAGAGATCGAGGCCATTTCGGCTACCGAGGCAAACACTAATAAGTATCCGAGCCACGTTATTAGATAACCCCATACCAGACCAGCAGGCCCTCCATTTAGAAGCCCATAAAAGCTTGTCCTATTGTACCGTTATCATCATACATTCTTCAAGGTCTCAGATGAGAGAACTGACATCAAAGAGATTTCCCACGTGCTCATCAACGTGCACGCAAATCCCAGGGTCGAAATGAATCGGAAGTTACGCTGTTTGGAGCAAATTCAGCTTTAGGTTCTGGTCGAGGGATGAAATGTTTGTGCTGACATTCAGCTCCTGCGCACGTCCTAGTACTGCCATTTCATAGGCATCCTGTGAGCTTCTATTCTCATGGGAGAGACTGTGCAGCTCCTCGCTGGTCAGAGGCTTGCAAGCACTTTCTGCCACAAGGTTGTTTCCGTCCATTATGTTTGTGAAATACTCAGTACATCTCAAGGCTGGATGGGTAGTAAAAAACGATTCAGGTATTTTGTAGGGCCAGAACATTGGATGCAACCTGAAATGCGTTCCTGGCGAGACTTTTCTACAATCAAATGCGAGCACGTGAAATGGGAACCAGGCAAAGCACCCGAGATCTTCAGGTACCAAGACTGGCATTGGCTGCAGAGTCCCTAAGCTAGCCTGAGGTCCATCTGAGACATAGATATCAGTAGTAGGTTCTAGGTGCCGGGGTGGTAACCAAAAGAACGGCGTCTAGACTTAGTTTTCGTTGTCGTCCGAGCTTAGACTTAGTTACCTTTGGAGACACGAGGGTCTCCGCCGGGGTCTTCGCTCGCAATGTCTTACGTTGTGGAACCACCACTAGTATTCTATTGGCAGCCTCAAAGCGCTTGGAGCTTAGACAGACAACGGGCCTTCGGCAAAATCTCAGCCGGCCACAGAGGACTCTCGTTCGCCTGAGGGCCTGAACTTCACCTGAAAGCCCTAGCTCTCATCTAGGACTCATCTCGCGTACATAACTGGCTCGCCCCCATCTCCGCGGTGGTCATCGTGGCTTTCTCTGTGCACATGCCTCGGTCACACACGGAATAGTATTTTTTCGCAGCTCAAGCTATATTCGCCTCCGTAGGCTGTCCGGTGAGAAACGTGAAACCAGACATTTCCAGTGTAACCAGGCCATTTTTCTGCTCGCAAATGCACGTGAATGCACCAGTTCTTGTCTTATGAATTGCCATCACAGTCTGGCCACCTCCGGAGGCTTTTCAGCTCCGTTCTAATCATCATCTCAAAAGGTCGCGCGGATGCAAGCCACGATGAGTGAAGGCGCAACAGAAATAATCGGACATGTCCTCGGATTCCTAGATTAAAATCTTGGCAGCGAATACAACCTTACACCACGTCTTCGATCCAATCCAAGCACGAAATCCTTTCGGAACTGGGCAAAATTTGCCCCTGAGCCCGCTTCTCATGGCTCTTTCTTCAGCGACCTTAGAGTCATCGACGACCGACTTCCTACCAGGGCAATCACCTCCTCTGGCGGTTTTAACGCAGAGGGACAAGTCTGGTATTGTTGTCATTACCACGTCTTTATGCCTTGTATTTAGCTTGTTTTCCATGGCGATAAGGATTTTCGTACGACAGTACTTTCGCCGAGCTCAGCTAGGATGGGATGATATCGCGTCCATCACTTCAATGGTTCGTCACCTTGGCTCAATGTGATCAATTTTGAGACTAACTAAGCCTGGGAGTAAAGGCCACCATGATAGTACAATCCGCTTTTGTCTTCGTTCAAGTCAAAAATGGATTCGGGAGGACTATACAGGATCTGTCCGCTGCAGATGTGGTGATGTGGCAGCAGGTATGATGCTTCTTTTTTCTATGAAGCCAGTGAACCCACACTATAAGTGGAAGAAGAAAGCGAATCAGGACTAACCTTGATCCCTCAGATTGCATTTGCATGCGACATCCTATACATCTTTATTCTGTGGCTGACCAAGTGCTCCGTGGCTATCCTCTTCATCCGCCTGACTCCCGATTCAAAGCACGTGACTGCGTCCTACATCGTTCTGGGCGGTTCAACTGTGTTGATGATTGTTTCAGAGTTACTCATAGCTATCCGTTGCGACAAATCACGGCCATGGACTTTCATTGGAGTAAAATGCGGCGGTCTGGTCAGTTGCGCTCTTCACTGGTGTGAGAATAAAGACTAACGTCCTCTGAGTATCCTCGGTGGCAAACCATAACGGCATTCGACGTGGTCACTGAGCTCCTGCTGTTCGGAATTTCATTGTATATGCTTCAGGGCCTCACTTTGAAGGCTGCGAAGAAGCTCATCGTGCTGTCCGCCTTTGCACTGCGCTTACCGTTAGTCAGCCAGTCTATACCACACAGTGCTATCGAGTCGCTGAAACCATTTCCAGGGTCATCATACCAGCCATTCTCCGCCTTCACTGGCTGGGAATCGAGTACAGCAGCTTTGATCCTACTCTGGACGGTGTAATGGCCTCGGTATTCACTCAGATACAACTCTCCTTTGCCATATTTGCAACTACTTCGCCTATTCTGAGAACTTTCATGAAGGCGTTGAACACTCACTACGGAGGGCCCAATCATATCCGAACAGTGGTGTCTGGTGGTCCGCGCCACCAAGGTAAATCACCAGGGGAGTCCATTTCTATGAGCTCCCCTGTGAGCTCCACAAGCCGGACAGAGCGAGGATCCGCGAGCAAGTGGGCTGTTCCGCAAACGAGATGGGATAACATCGAGTACAGCGTCCAAGTGACTGCTTCTGACAAGCAGGGTCTACACAGTGTTCACAATAGGCAGAGAAGCATTTCGAAAAACACGTCCTGGGCGGTAAATCGCACGCTATCCGAGGCCACCGTCGCGGGTAGAGTGGTTTAGTCTCTACTTGTCTCAGTATCTAATTTTCATTCATGTGGGGGAAGATGTCAGAGATCACCCCCTGATTGAATTGAGATATTCATTGACAGTAAATATATAGGCCTAGGAGGCAACGTATATTACACAGAATCGAATAGTACACAAAGTTTATATTTTTAATTTATACTTCAGATTTTAGGCGGACCAAGTATTAGATCAACTATCTGCATCAGCATCCAAGAATTGGAACGTAAGGGCTCCACATTACGTAATTGGTTAAGACGCCGCTCAGTCCTACATGTAACCATTAGTTCTGGCAAATTCGCGATCTTTGTATTCGAAATGAGCGCACAAAGTAGTCGTATAACCAGAATTCCGAAAGCAGATCCCTTTTTTTTAAAAAAATTCTTTTTTACAGATGTGTAGATCACATTTGCCGCGCTCACATCGATTCACCTCCACGCATGTAAACTTTAAGGCGAGAAGAACGGAGAGACAGCGAGGTACTGTCTCCAAGATCATCTTCGTTGTCGTTCTGACGAGAGCCCGGAATAGAGAGTGTCTGCATGTGGGCAATCAACAGTTGTCTTTGGGAAGCAACTGGGCAAGTTCCGATGTAATTATTCTCTGTGTTCATATGCGTGATCTCGTTGCTCTAGCAAGACGCAAATAGCATGACCGGCTTATTTGATGGACCTCATCTGGCTCTGCGATGCCCTGCCACCGCCTCCTTTTCCTCCACCTTCAAAAAATTCAGCTCGAATTTGGCGTGAGCTTGGTTCCCATTTGCCTCGGCCTCGGGTCTCATGTGAACTTCGTTGCTTTCATTCCCAGAGCCAACTGGTACTTTGGCGAACAGATCAGCAGACCACCGCACAGTGGCGTAGCTGAGCCACATTGTCGCTGCGATCACTGCTAGTGGAAGCAGCACTGGACTCAAGATTGTGATTGTGATGCAGACCAGCAGAGACCAGAAGCACGTTGTGGCGAAGAGCCCGAGGGTCACGACCGTGAAAATCGGCAAGAAAATCACGGTTAGGCCGACAACGATTGTTGACTATCCATGAAGCTTGTGAGTATCTCTGCGGTCGACTACGGATATACATGAAGTTGATGCTCACAAAAGTAAAAGGCTGGTCGCGAGCGCAGCTCTTGGCTTTCTCGTAGGCTTCATTACGTGCCTCCGGACTTATGATGCGGTTGGCTTGGCGAGAGATAACGTCAAGGCAGTTCTCGAAGACGCTTTTCTCAGCCATTACTTCGAATTACCCACTCATCACTGAGGTGTCTGAGGAGAAACATTGACAGAGTTCCCAGTGTCACTGCTGGAAAAGTAAGATCGCGTCGGTGCAAAAGCATTCTGGGGCCGGGGAAATTCCGTTTCGTCCCACTGTTTCACCCGATCAAAGCGCGATACAATGACGTCTGTACCTAGGCAGCAAGGGCAGTAATCCGGCAGAATTTCTAGTTTAGTAGGGGCACCCCAGCTTCACAACGTCAAGCATTTGGCATAATGTCTGAAATGAAGATGATTCGGTGGTTGCTTTGCAACCAGGCCTCAATTCAAAGAGGCGTCCTTGCGAAACTTCACAGACTTATCCACCCACAACCGTTCATGTAGCAGCATATGAGGTATGCCAATGAGCACTACTACTATGGGAATTGGCTTTTTCGAAGTATTCTCTGCTGGGGACGACGTCTCCTTGAAATGCTTCATTGTATCCCCGACAGGCTCTTCTAAAGTGCGCCCTTGGCCGATTGCGCGCCAAAAATGCAGGTCAATAGAAGATATTGCAATGATATCAACAAAAAAGATAGACATTCTGTTTCTAAATAAGCTGACAATTGAAAGCCTAGCTACCCTTGGTCCTGGCAAGCCAGTCATTCGAATCAGGCTATTTGCTGTATGAACGCATTTATCCAGTCGCCATTCCCCTACTAAAATTTGTGGAGTGCGGTAACGCGTGCGAGCTCTAATTTTCTTGCCATCCCGTCCATGTGTACTCACTGACCAAGCTGTTGTTGAACAGTGAACCGGTGTAAGCTATATCTTCAGCGAACTCCATCCGAAGGGACGCCATCAACTCCTCGTCCTCTGTAGTATTCCAGGAGAGCTCATCAGCAGCCAAGAAAGAACCGCCGGGGCTCCCACACTGGCTGATTGCAGTCAGGTAGTAGCCGTGCGATAGGAAGACGGAGGGTCTCAACCAGTTATAGCCAATGTTACCCTCGATACAATGCTTTTCGGTCCAGTCATGACAGTCTTCAAGATCACGAGGCTCATAGTCAACCCTTGACCAAGGTCCTTCTCTAAGCCAATATTCCGGCTCAACATGTCGATAAGACAACCTAAAAGGAGGAACGATCGGGACAATATCGTTGTAATGAGTGATGCGGTAATTCCTGTCGCCTTGTTCGAATACGAATCTTGCAAATGCCTCATTGCCAACGCGTGGCGCTCCGTACGTGTACGTAGTAACATTCAACTGGAGGTCCATCCGTAGACGGGCCGCAAGAATGATAGCTAGAGCGCCGCCTCTGGAGTGTCCTACCACCTATGCGATTGTCAGCCAACATATAGTGCATGCTCACTTGAATCCTTGGGTAATACATTAGGTACGGACATGATCCCCAGTATTGCAAGAGTGAAGGTTCTCCAAGTATGTACTACGATCTTCACGATTCGAGAGAAAAGCAACCTTACATACCGTGATATTGTATCTGGGATATTGGGAAAGGAGTCTCTTGACCTCTTTCGTGACTTCATGATTGATGTTCGCCTCTGCTTCTTGCCACGCAGAATGAACCGTACAACCACCTGGGCAACTCGTTGTCTCCCAAAGTCTTGGACGCGAGCGGAGGACATTGCCCAACCACTCCCACCTTAGCACGGTTCCGCGGAACGAGACAACTATTTCTTCGAGAGTGTGATCGACGGCGATGAAGCCACGGTCTTCAGAGATCTTTCTATGTGGGTCGCAATGTCGTCAGATACGAAATAGTTGCTATGATTGAGCGTCCAAGCGGCAGGCACATGTGAGGCGCTCGATTACTTACTTAGAGTATGTTGCGTCCGTCGACGGACAAATATCGCCGTTACAAAATACATCAGCGCCTTCGCTGACGTGGTGGCAATAGGCCGCACCAGCATACTGTGCGTGTATTCTGAATCGATTGAGCTCATCAGAGGTGACGTGATCTATTAATTACACCTCAGTGACAATTGACGCCAGACCATGACCAGCTATGAAATTGCAAAAGCGGGCTGAAAGAATTGATTGTAGACTGACGAGGAGACTGCTTACCGTGCTGGCCTTCGTATAAACGTGCGGCATGATGGGCAACAATCTCAGGAGGGAGATGATTCAAACTTGCCAAAGCGGCGGAGCAGGCCATGATGACGAATGCAACTCCTGACGAAGGCAGCATTTTGACTCGGCAGAACAGGAGAAGGACTTTGAATTTGCAGACGGATGACCGTTTCCAGGGAACGCAAATCGCCTGGCTTTAATCCTTGAAAACAAGAAACACTAACAAGGCGGTCAAGAACTATGCGGAGTCAAGTATTATTCCAGAACTTCATCCCACGCCCGTGGGGTGGACGCGCTCAAATGCCGTTGCACAATCGATGACCTGGCAGCATGTGTGGCAAGCTAACTCGGGATCTGCCGATGCCTGGTGATAAGATCCATCGTTCTACTCTGTACCTGCAAAGACAAGAATGGTTATATTCACAAATTACAAGGGGTACTCTGTACCAGTAATTCCAATCGAGATCTACGTCGGTTAAGGAATTGGCGACACAAAATATCTTTTACCGAAATTATGCGGGTGTAATTGCAAAACGCCATGGGTTTTTATCATACTGTGCATCGCCCACTGAGAACATGTTTGTGATTGTGCGTCGACCCTCGACTCTCGTGTGATAGATGGCCGCTGTCAACGGGTGAGACGGCGAGCAACGTCGCTCTATGGCAGCCGGCTCGTAGCACCAAGCGGTGAGATTGAGGCTTGCTTGCACAAGGCCTATAGCAAACTGCTCCATCCACTTCCCACAGTATTTGCCTTGGAGCTAAGATTTGACCACAACGAGTAGTCACACGAAGTAACACCCACTGCCGAAAAAAGGTGAAGGGCTTGTGAGCAAGCATGCAGTGGTGCGCAATGTTTGAGGATAGAACACGGCACGTAGTCCATCACAGTAAGCCAGAGCCACATCCATTGACTAGGCTTATCAGAGGACCAATTCTATGCGTCTGATCCTCATGAATAATTCCGCCACATTCGCTCAACACGGAGAACACGAAAGGCAGATGTCACTCCAAGACGGGACATGAGCCCACAAGCCGCGGTATTGTGCTGACTGGACTCCAATCTCGGTGTTCGAAAGACAAGGTAATCTCCCGGGAATGGCAGTGTGTGTGGTTTCACTTTGAATGTGTATACATACCTACGTATTCTTCTAGATCAGTAGGGTAAGCGGTCTTTTCACAACTTGGTAGACCCAGCGTTAGATATCACACAGAACCGAACAGTACATTAGTCAATGCAGTTTCTTGTAGATAAGAATCAACTCAGGTCGATTTATGAGCTCTCACGTGTACTAGTAGTGTGGTGCTGTGAACAACTGCCGTACCTAGGAAGTCTCAGCGTGACCGTTCAATCCGTGATCCTCCATTGAGGACCAAACCGTTTCCTATAGTCGTTGTAGTAGCTGGAATCGTATAACAGGCCGTCAATTTCATCCTGCATGGCCTCGTGGCGATTCTCCGCCCAGCCCTGGTAGACATAGCCCGCATACACGTGGATCGGGTACGTATTCTCAAATATGTCGATCTCGCAGTTGGGAAATGCCCTGCGCAGCGCCTCGTCGTTGTCGGGGACACCGTTGGCACCGGGCACCTGATCGCTGTCCTCGTTGGTCTGCAGACCTGATATTTGTATTCCCCGGAGCGCCAGACGCTGGAGGTTGGAGAAGTGTCTGCTATGCTCCAGCATGAAACGCATTACGGATGTGCAGAAGATCTCGTCGCCGCGGTAGGCGTCGGTACCACCCCAATGTGACGAGCGTCGGTAGCCCCTAGACTCGGGCCATGGGTCACCATCGCCGACGGTGTCACCGACTTCCATGGGGATACGATGTTCCAACACAAGCTCCTTCAGCGAGCCAGCAACCGCCTCAAGTAGGAAAACCCACTCCATGCAGAGAACTTGCTCGTATCGATAGGGGATGTGGGCGAAATTGTTGCCGAACATCGACCGGGTCTCTCCCGTTGCCGGCTTCACCAAGTGGAGGTGTGTGACCCTCGAGAACGCTTGGGCAAGAGACCTTGGCAGCCAGATTGGACTGTGCAAGGCCCAGGGTTCCTCGTCGAATTCGTCGTCGGAATCCTCCTCGCCTTCTTCGCCGTCGGCATGAGAAGACTCAGACTTCGCGCCCTCTGCTTTCAATGAGCGCGATGCTGCCTCGGCACTGTTCCGCCGAAGCTCCTCGGCCTCACTCTCGGTGACCGTCTCCAAGCTGTCGTCGTTCTTAAGCAGGGTATCCTTGTAGCCCGCATCGTCAGTTGGCGTTGCCAGCAGCCCTAAATCCAGATGGGTGACATGCTCTGCGTTGCGACATATGTTGCGGGCCAAAGCAGCCGGAAAGTATCCACGCAGTTTGAGATTTTGCAGCTTGGGAAGTTTTACTTCTCGAGCCGTGGCCGAGTGACCTCTCTCCAGAGGGAGGCCGACGAGCTCCAAGGAACGTAGGTTCCTAAAGCCTGCGATCACCTCTACGACCTCGTCGTCAACACCTATCGACATGCACAGCGAGTATACGTGCTGAGCTAGCTCAGCCCAGCGCTGCTCGGAGGCGATCTTCATGGCCCTGACGAACTTCTCCTCTCGACCGTGTTGGAAGTTCCTCCGGTTGATGTTGTCCGTGGCTCGGGTAAATGAGTCGTCAGGGACACGCCAACGTTTTTTCTTGAACGTCGCACTCCAATGCTCGGGGTTGAAGCCGCGCTGCGAGTACTTGCGCGACGAGGGCTCGTATATGAGCTTCTTGAACGGGTACCTGCTGTCCTCGACCTCAGCCTCCGCCAGGCGTGCCTCCACACCTTCCCACCGCCCATGATCAAATTCATATGCCTCAGTCTCAATTTCTATGCCCTCATGTGTACCGAAGTGGTGCAGCTCCACGTCGCCCCAGACGACTGGTGTGAGTAGGCAGTTAAGCGTTTTGCATGTCCGCGCCAATGCTGCTTGATCTGGCCGCATGAGGAGTGAGGTGATCTCCTGGAAGAGCTCAGGGGGGATCGAGGTCAATGGCGCCGTCATGACGGCGGCTCTGTCCTGGGCAATGGGATGGGATCACAGGGAGAGACGAGGATGGTGAAAAGTATGTAGATTTGGTGCCATTCGGTCTTTCAGCTTGTTTGCTAGTGAATTAAGCAGTCAAGTATTAACCAGCTGACCTCTCTGTTCCTTGGTCCGTGCACAAAGTGTCTGCCTAATACTGTGCCCGCATGTTAGCTGCTTGTAGACTAGTACTAACAACAACAACAACAACAACAATAACTTCGGCCTAGTTCAGAGGGCTGGCCTAGGATGTCCACACAGAATACCGAGTATTTGTTGGGCAGTCAGTTATATGACAAAGACCAAAATAGCCTTGATGCGATGCATGTATGAATTATTAACTGTCTTGAAAAATGTAGTCCTAGCTGACTCCATCATTAGCATTAAGTTAAAAATGAAAATCATTGGTAGGATATTAATGTTAACTGAAGATACAAAATGCTGCAGAAGGATGCGAACTAGGTAGATATCTCGCCTGGGTAATATGCAGACTCAGCACTGCTTGAGCACCGCCACTACCTAACCACGTGAATTCACTTGCCTAGCAGTGACTTTTGGACATGGTCATTCATATAGTGAGTCTTCTATGAATGCCTGATATTATGCAAAGTGACACGGCTATGAGAACCCTTTGAAGTGCAATCTACAGCACCAATGGCCCATCTCTCCTGCTATCACCTCTAATCATGTGTGAATGCCCTCACAGTCACTTGAGACTCTTCCACCACACTAGTGTCCCTGGGTACAAACTCAACTGACCTACAAGATTATTTAAACCTGTCGACCAGTGCCGAATTTTTCCAGTCGTTCTTTTCATGGTACAACCCATCATTCTTGGACAGACGAACAGTCTTGATTCTTCAACTTCTCCATCATCGTCCAAACAGCATACCTCGACCAGACACCTGAGGCAAAACAAACCACCAAAATGGAGGGGGAATCTATTGCATCTCATTTACAGGATGCGGTCCGGGCCAGCCATGCCAGTACTTCCGCAGTGAGCGGAAAGAATCAAGGGTATGTCCGTGGTGTTTAGCCACAACAATAAACCCGCTTTCCTTGCTTTATTCGCCAACGAAAATCACGGATTAGACAACTGATCACGTTATGGTGAACAGAAAACAAATCACTAAATCTTGGAAAAGCGCCTGTCTTAGAAACCAGAGAAGAAGAGCGGAGACCAAGACGAGGCTGCCTGCAGGAAACCGCCAACACCCGCCTGGTTCCTGGCCAGCAAGACTGAATGTCCCCCACAACTGCGGCGCCATTGTACCAATACAACTTGCAGTACCCGTGGAGGCAGCTATAAATGGCACTGGTATCCGTCTTGACCAACCTCACGACCTCTCATTCTGTACCCCTCTTTGGCTTGGAACACAACTGACCTGCGTTACTTCCCAGTCTCCACCAACGTTTTGGGTTTCCCCCCAAGCTCCTTAATCTGTACCTTCGTGTCTGGTGCAATATTATGAAGAATAAGATGGGACTCTTATCATCTAAGCGAGTATCTGTATCGCCTAACGACCCAGCCACCACACCTATACCGGATTTAACTTGCTTACAAGAAGACTAAGATGTATGGTAGTATACAATGACTGCGCTTGAGATGTGTATCTCTGAAGAGAAGGATAATCTCTACATGGGAAATATTCCAGCTTGTCTGGACTGGATCAAATATATAGTTATCTAGTTTTAGGGTATGTGATCTGGACTTTTGATGGTATTATCAGATGTTGGGAGAAATATGAGATTGCTGGCTTTAGTAAAATTATACCTGATTACTTTGAGCCCTATTATGCGTGTATAATAGTTGTTGGTTTTTTTCCCCTTCTTTTCTTTTTCCTTTCTTCTTCTGCCCCCCCCCCCGGCGCGCGTTTTTCCCCCTCTGTCCAAAGAGATGCTACCTAGGTAATCAGGTTTCTGTGCTAACTTTTGAACTTACAGGGGTCTCCTGCATGTATGAGTGGAGCGTGTCAGGAATTAGAAATCTCTTGCACTTAGCTAGCCTACATGCAAATCGAAGCATGAATGAGGAGGCTGTGTGGTCTTTTTATTTTGGGCGCACAGTTCGTAGAGAGGAATTTTCTCAATCTTCAATCGAGTGCACAGAAAATCCATCTGTCATTTGGTGACTTGGTACATTTGCTAATTTGAAGATTTGCCAAGGTCGTAGCATTTCTTGTCTTCGTCAATTGATAAGTCCCACTTCTATGATACATGGTAACATTGAAATTTTGAGAGGTAAGTTACTATGGTGCCAACATTCCGTCTTCCATTCGCCTTCCTGTTACAACATTATCAATTCTTCACCCGAACCGACGCTATTATGGACAAGTTTGTCAGGCTATGGGTGCCCCGCAAGGAGACATCGTCGCTCGCTTTATCGACATCTGCGAAAACCATGGATTCGAAAACCATAGATACGCGAGAGTACTCGTGAGATTCCTCGGCTCTGACGGCACTTTCGGCCCTTTTTCAAGGTTAACTCCCCTCTTGTTTGCCGATCCTCTTGAAACTGGAATCTGCTAAATACCGCCAAGACGGATTTGTAGCAGAATAGACATAGAAAGGCTACAGCTAGCTGATATGGTGTTTCTGCTTCCACTCATCAACAACATCCGAATAGTCCTGTGGTCCATATGGGACCCACATCTCCTTCAACACGCTGCCTTTACGGTGCTTTTGCAAGCCCAGGTCGCCCACCAGCAGATCAATATACGGCTGCGCATCAAACACATGATCTGGGAATTGACTGCCGTTGCCGGCGGTATATCGCCATTTGCCGAACCTACTATGCAAAATGGTCTCGTACTGCATCTTATTCCTCTCCACATCATCCTCGATATTCGGTAAGGCAAGTCCACGGCCAAGGAAGTAGGCATTTATCCACAGTGACTGCAGGTGCGCATTCGTTGGGATGTTGAAATTCATCATCATGCCCGCGAAGGCGATGTCGCGGCGGCGGACCAAGGACCGCGATGAGGGGATGACAAAGCGGTAAAGTCTCCATGGTGTCAGATTTGAGGAGACACGAGGACTGGCCTTGTTATCGTGTTCAGAAATTCCGGTGGTTCCCTTCTGATCTGTGAGAGGCACAAAATTCTTGTTTTGCACGGGTGGATTCCGCAGACGTGGCCAACGTGACAGAATCTCTTTATCCGCTCGCTGGACAAGATCGTGGGGTTCAGACGGTGTAGGAGCATGCGGAACGCCTAACTCAGCCTCGATACCCTCAGGTAGGAACTTTATAGGGGTCGTCGACTTCCAGCCCGTGGCGCATATCATAGCATCAGTGTGGATTTCCGTATCGTTTGAGAGTTTCACAGTGCCGTCGGATCCTAGGCATATGATATCGGCGATGTGCACCTTGACCGTGCCGTTCCTCAGCAGCTCGTAGAAGTCGGTTTCGTAGTTATAGATGGAGAAGCTGGAGGCTACGAACATCGGGTGACTCCACGGCTGGAGCTTGGCTGTTTCGGGGTGTGACTTGAAGTTGTTGAGAGTCGTTACGTCGTTGCCCAGGATGTACCAGAAGGCGTTGGTAATGAGACGTCCGATGGCAGTACCGTGAAGAAAACCACGGATCCAGGAATAACCGTCGGCATCACCCCTAGTGACATAGGATAGTCAGCTCTAGAGCTTTGTTCTATCAAAACATCTGTGCGCAAGGATGGGAAGAGAAAAGGATGCTCATGAGGAAATTACACACCAAGAGCAAGGGCTGAACCAAGTCAGAGCCCTCGTCATGACCAACTTCTCCAGCCATTTCTTCAGCGGCGTCACGAAGGGAGGCGACATCCACACTGGACCGTGGCCGGATGCTCTGATGACCCAGTCCACATGCACGCCCTTGCTGGCGTGGGCATAGACGGCGTCCCATCCCGTCTTGCCGCCTCCAAAGACCGTCACCCGCTTGGCTATCTCGACCGTGTCCGCGTGTTGGGCGAAGTCCTTGCCGTGGAATATCGGCTTGCCGAAGGAGGATTGCCCTTCAAAATACGGCAGGAAGGGCTCCGAAGTAAGACCAGATGCAACTATGAGCTTCCGGGCCAAGATCGTCGACTCGATGCCTTCTGAAGATCCATCCACGACCTTCACGCTCTTCACAATCCAACCACCCGAACAAACGTTCTGCTCGGCAGAGATGACCCGTGTCGAGTAACGGATCTTGTCCGCGATGTCGAATTTCTCGGCAACCTTCGTCAGATAGTCGTGAACCACCTGGCCGGGAATATGCTCTCGGGGTTTTACACCGAAGACGTCAGTACTCATGGGAAAATCGGGAAACTCGTATGTGCCCAACTGATTGTTGGTTTTCAGACCTGGATAGAGGCGCTCCGAAGCCCATGTTCCACCCAGGGACGCATTGGAGTCGAGGACGACCAGGGACTTCGAGGGCTGAAGTTGGTGAGAGGTCTTGGCTGCTGCTATACCTGCCCAACCTAGATTTCATTTTGTCAGCTGTACTGATTGTCTTTTCGCAAGGACGAGAGCCGCGGCCTGCCACTTGGTGACTTCCCATGTGCTCAATCACATGGCGTACAACGGGGCAATGTATGCACTTACCCGCGCCAATAACCACAAGGTCTGCTTCCTCCATTCTCTTCTGTGGTTGAGAAAGCCTAGAACCCTTTACAACCCTGAAAGTGTTACCGGTAGAAGGCACAAACTCCTCACTGGAGAATTTTGCGATCTGGATAGGTGGTCGACTGATAGTCTTGGGCAATGGGTTGGATTCAGAGGCTCTGCAAGATTGAAGAGTGTAGTCTCTGGCTTCTGGGGGTATATTCTTCAACTCTGTCTCATCACATGTGCAGCCAAGTTGACGAAGATGGTCAGCGGCTGATAGCAGTGGGGCTCGATCGAGCCTGCTTGTACTCGTGGGATTGCACCTATGAAACGTACGAATGTAAGGACTCAAGTTGAGCAGTGAGAGGGGTTAGTGCCAAAATTTCGTAAGCTGGATAATTAATCAGAGCCGACTTGGGGTGGACGTGATTATAAGTGCACCGTTGAAAGTCAGATCAAATGACCAGTCGTCAACTTGGCGAATTGTAGAGCCTCTTTGACCATGTCGGGGCCAGTTGCCCCTGTACCGGTTGAAAATTTGACACAGTCCAGAAGGGGGAAGATGCCCCGCTCATCTTCCATAGCTGAAGTGGAGCACTATATTCGTGGCATGGGGACCTGCATGGAACTTGTCTAGTCGTTCTTACCGAACAGGGTTTCATGTACTTCCCCCTCTTAGATTGATGAGTTACATATGGACGCGAGGGTCCTGGACTGCTGATTGCGGTGCCTGGTGCAGATTCTGTCCAGGAATCGGATGCTGCTTATTTTCTGCCAATAACCGTATAAAATCCAAACAGTGCGTCTTCACCGCCTCGATGAGTTTATCCCGTCGTCCAATCTATTCTTTCCTCTTCTTGAAAGACCTCCCGGTGGCATATTTTGCAGTTGCTGGGAGCAGATACATGGAGGTTCCGATGCCAGCCAAGCCAGCCTACCTAGAACTCCTTTACGCCAAGAGCATCATCAATGCAAGTGAGCGATAATCCAACGTCCCTTGCCAGTCCTGTGTAATCAGAACCCGACACCGGTGAGTACTTTTGGTGGATCGGGCCGCGCCGCTATTGGTGCAGCCTCCGAGAACCATCGAACACCTGCAGCCAACAGACCTGTTCAAATGTGCTTATCCGGGCCCGCTGACTGGGCCCTTCGGGCCGGAAATACCTGGCCTTTTTTGTTCTTCTCAAGGAATGCATCGTGACAGCATATCTCAGGTTGCGCAAGTGACGGGTGGAGTATAGTATTCGTCTGCTCGGCGCAGCAGACCATGTGCGTGTACATAGAAGCCATCCAGGACATGACCGGGCTGCGACCGTGGCAGCTGTTACATATCATTTGTCAAATGCATTTACATCTGCTGCTCTCCACTCTCCTCGATCTTCCTTGCTCATCCCGTACCTTTCATCAAACACTGGCATCGCCGCACCGAGGCTGCTCGTGGGAATGAGTAACTCCTTCACAGTATGCTAATTCCCTGACCATAAAACTGACACAGCCAGTACAGCGCAGCTCCGGGGCTACTCTGTGGTCTTTGTGCTGATAGTGACTAACAAGAGTCTCACATAGACCGAGGCATTTTCCCTTCTAGGAGTTGGTCTCACTGTCACAGGGCTGAGAACGTTCTTGAGGTACAAACAATGTGCCGGCTTCCGCAGATTCCAGGCAGACGACTACCTGATACTCGTGGCAGCAGTATGCCGAGTTTTTCACACTCCATGTATCTTTTGTGAATTATCTACTAAACGTGGCGTAGGTGGTATACTCAGCGGAAACATTTCTTGCTTACAGCGTGGGCGCTTGGTGGTTCGGTCTTGCCAATAATGCAATGACAGATGAGGAACGGGTGCGGCTTCAGCCAAATGATCCCGAATTTTACTTGCGGTAAGAGTGCTCGTCGCATCGTGATGGTTCGCCTGTGCCGCTGATCATCTCAAAACACCTAGTGTCAACGGCTCCAAGACCCAGCTTGCCGGATGGTCGAGCTATACTCTACTTCTTTGGTAATTGTCAAGTTATATGAACAGTGGTCCCATATGTTTGCGATGCCAGGCAACCAATGCTAATCTGTATGCTCCAGGGTTTTGAAAGCATGCATGTGCAGCTTCTACCTGAGATTGACCGCGGGACTGGAAGGGTTCCGTGTGAAGATCTACATCGGCTTCGTCATTCTCGTTTCGACATGGTTAGCAGTTTTGTTTGGTATACTTTTTGGATGTGGTCTCCCGTTCAGGAAGAATTGGCAGATCTATCCAGACCCTGGCAATTATTGTCAACCCGCAGTCTCGCGCATAGACATTTTCATGACCTTGGTGTTTAACGTTTTGACGGATTTCTATTTGATGAGCATTCCACTGCCGTTGCTGTGGAAATCAAGAGTCTCGCGCATAAAAAAAGCTGCCTTGATTTTCTGTTTTTCCGGCGGTATTTTCGTTACAATGGCCGGCATCCTCAGATGTGTTTTAATCGTTACAGTGAGTGTCTCTGCTGTTTCCGTTGTTCATCTCCCATGTATTTCCTATGCCATCCAATCTTGTTGGTTGCCACCGGACTGCATTTTACGCACACTTGTGCAAAGCTCAATTACCTGACCTCTCCATGTTTCCCGTAGGATAATACGAATGGCGCCCAACTTGCCGGTTCCTGGGCAGTGCGCGAGACCTTTGTGGCTGTGGTGACGACCAACCTGCCAATGCTGAGTCCAGTCATCCAGGCAGGCTTCACACTCTTTCCGACCAAGTTTCGTTCCTGGATGTCTGGCTCGGTGTCGTTTCGAAAGTGGTTCAGCGGCAAGAACACCAGCCAGTCGGGTGAGCCTGGTAGCATCGAGCTGCAACAACCCACTATTGGAGAAGGGCAACGGGGTCGTGAGCGGCCGTCGCTGTACCATATCACCGGGTTAACTGAGAGTGAGGAAAGGATGTTGGGGGAGTCGGGGCAGAATCTGCAACAGGGCGTGACTAGGTAAGAAGTGAGATGAGGCATCTGCAGGGGGTCTTGAGTAGATCCACTCTTTATCCCAGAATTCAAACTTCATTTTTTCTGTGATGTGAATAAGGTTAGCGTTTCTCAACGACGATTGAGACCTAGAAGCCGTGGAGGACGATGAGGCCGCACTTGTACGCTCTGATTCTGGCACACTGGCAGATAAAGGACCAAAGGACTTGAACATTGTTAATGGCAATAGCGCAAATATGTCATGGGCAAATCGTCTGACCACATGCAGTTGTACGTTTTTGGAGTGGCACCAAGTGTCAAGAAAACTGCGAATCGCATCTGTACATAGTGGGCTGAGCATCAATTGTCATTCTTCGAATTCAAACGAATACTTGCTAATCCTTCGTCGCACTAGCATCCCCTTCCTTCACCATCCCCTCACAGCCCACCGCCTTGCCAGCGATCTCCTCGGCCTTGCCGTACCCCTGGCTGCTCGGGTCCCGCCCCTCGCTCGCGGCCTTCATGTCCGATACGCCGTGTGCCTTGGCCTGTTCCCCTGATGCTTTCCATGCTTGGGAACCTGTGACGTTTCCGATCGCGGCCTGTGGGTGATTTTAAGTGGATGTTAAAGATGGTGGTTCTTTTGCGTGACCTGATGATGGTTCGGAGGACAAAAATGGGAGGGAACCTGGTACTTTCCAAATTGCTCATGAGGCGGCACAGTGGGACATAAGAGAGATACTGACCTCCGCGGCGCCCTTGACGTACTCAGCGTGCCCTCCAACGAGGCTAGGCTGCTGGTTCTCTGTGCCGGACATGTTTGGTATTGCTGTGGGTCAATTGACACTGCTGGATTGTCGTTCGATATGAGACTTTTGGTTTCTGGCTCTTGTCTTGTGATATCCTAGTGAACATGATACGGACGATCTCTGAATTTACGGGATAAACAAAACGAGGAGAGTTTGATTGATTTAAGCGCGCGAGGACTGCAGCGAGTTCAACATGACGTACTCGACGGACTTGACGTCATCCAACACACCGGGTAAGCCGTCTTGTGCAGCATCGACCGCACCTGACGGTGTTTCGACCACTGACTGACCTGCGGGCCGGTCGATCTCCCGTCTGGCGATGGATACTGTGGTAGACCTGGGGAAATGCTTTTTGAAGTAGAGAAGGACTGTTCCTTAGACAAGACAGCCTGTGCTCTGCCGGCAGGGTGCTGGCTAGCTTGCGAGCAGCCTTGGGAAGCTGTCAGGCAGGTCTTGAGCCAGCTGTCCTCACCACCACTTCGTGTGATACTTCAACCCAGTGCTCTTTTACTATGTTTCTTCTGATCCTGATTAGATGTTCTCCACCACTACTTTAGTGAGATTAGTTGGAGCGAAGCCATAGCATACTAGCACACCTCTTTGAGTGACATGTGGCCAGTGTTCGCTACGATGTTAATGAAACTGTCACCCCGGGCCATACTCATCAACAATCACACGCATATTTGTCAAGGAATTGTGAATGTGATGACTTGATAACTATCTCATCTCCCCTCTATTGCCCTTCTATTTCATCTACTGGTATCTGGTTCTACTTCGCACGCGTGGGACTTTCCCCGTCCAGCCAAAATCCTCAACAAACCACGCAGACCTGTTGCCTCCTCCTCGAGGGCCTCCATTCCCTGAGTAAGAGACATTGTAGATCTTTGAGTCTATCTCTATGACGGATTAGAAAAGCTGCTTGCGTGTTGAACCTCTGGGCCACATAATTCGTAGAATAGACAAATGCTCTAAGCCAGACCCAAATGAACGCCGAAGCCCCTCATTTCCCGGAACTTTTCTCTTTCTTTCTCGACAAATCAACTAAGCACGCTCAAGGTGGTTTAGATGTCGTCCTCGTCAGAGAAGACCTCCTCACCCCTCTTGCGACGAGCCATACGCTCCTTCTTCTTCTTTCGTGCCTCGCTGTGAACATGGTTAGCTTATGCGTCAGTTGGCAGGTGGGGATACTGGATGAAACTAACCTGGAAGTCAGCTTGGCCTTCTTCTTGGTGGACACAATCTTGTTGCCCATGGCGTCGAACTTGTCCTCCTCGTCATCCTCCTTCTTGTCCAGCCTGGGGCCAGAGCCTTGACCCTGGACCCAGTTGTGGCCGGAAGGTGTCATCTTGCCGTCCATGACAGCCCAGACTTCCTCAGTCAGGTCCTTGGTGAACTCGGAGTTATGGGTGATGATGATGACACCACCCTCGAACTTCTTGATGGCCTTGGACAGAGCACCGAGAGAGTCACGGTCAAGGTAGTTGGTAGGCTCGTCAAGGACGATCAGGTGAGGTCGTTGCCAAGAGCAAGCAGCCAGGACGACCTTGACACGCTGACCACCGGACAGACCCTTCATGCGAGAGTGGGAAACCAGCTCAGCATCGAGACCGAAGTTCTCGCAGTGAGCCTCGATCTCCTTTCGGACCAGAGGACGGAACTGACCGGAAGCTAGGGCCTCCTTCATGTCAACCTCGGCGACCAGCTTCTGGTGAGAGGCCAGCAGCTCGGTACGGGGCAGCCACTCGTTATCAGCGGTCATCATGGGAACCTCGCGCTCGTTCTTCTGGCCGGCGTTCTCAATCAGCGCAAAAGAGCACTCGTACTCGTAAGAGTTCTTGAGCTTTCTGCGGGAGTGGATACCGATGATGCGACGCTGTGTACCATTGATACGGAAGATCTTCTTGGCAGCCTGCTCGTCGTCTTCGGTGATGACCTTGTTGGCTCGGTCCATGGTCTCACGATCCTCACCAGTCTGGAAACGCCATTGGATGTACTCGGATGGTGTCTTGTCAAGGTGGTTATCGATGTGGGCGAAGGCGTGCTGCTTGATGTAGGCAATACGGATGTTCTCGTGCGCCCAAATCTCACCAGCAGTGGGGATCAATTCACCAGTGAGAACGTTGATGACGGTAGACTTGCCAGCACCGTTGGGACCGATGACAGCAATACGCGAACCGAGAGAGCACTGGAAGGTGATGTCCGTGATCTGGGGCTTGCTTGTGCCAGGGTACTGGAAGGACATCTTGCTGGCACGCAGGATAGCCTTGGCCTTGGTCTTGACACCCTCGAGGAAACCAGGCTCGGGGAAGGTGAACTCCATCTCGGAAGCCCCGAGCTCGAAGTAAGACTTGGCGGCGGGGTTCTTGCGGACGAACTCCTCCAGGTTGCCCTTGTAGGTCTTGAGCTTGAAACGCTCGTAGTTGATGACGTACTGGCAGATGCGGTTGAGGAAGCCCGAGTCGTGAGACACGATGATGGAAGTGCAGGGAGAGTTCTCCAGGTACTCCTCGAGCCACTTGACGTTCTTCACGTCCAAATGGTTGGTGGGCTCGTCGAGCAGCAGGATATCGGGGTTCTCGAAGACAGCACGGCACAGGGCGAGCTTCATCTTCCAACCACCAGAAAGGGAGGTGATGGCACCGTTGACCATGTAGTCTGTGAAGCCGAACTCGTTGAGACGGGTCCGCACATCGGCCTCATCAGCAGAGACCTTGGCCTGCTCCAGCTTCATCATGGTCCACTCGATGGTGGTCATCTCAGTGTCGGCGGCGTCAAGGTCGTGCTCGACGAACACAGTCTTGACCTCGCTCTGCTTAGGGAAACCCTCGACCTGCTCGTTGTTGATGGCACGCATGAGGGTGGACTTTCCGGCACCGTTGGGGCCACACAGACCGTAACGACGGCCACGCTTGAGGCGGATGCGGGTGTTGTTGAGCAGGATCTTGGCACCGTAGGCGAGAGAGAACTCACACTCGCACAGGTCGGGGTTCTCATCGTCCTCGTCCTCAGGGCGGTCACCGCCCGCAGCGGCCTCGGGAGAAGCCTTCAGGCGCAGGGACTCGATAACGGCGTCGGCCTTGTCATCACCAACGAGCACAGCGACGTATGTCTTGAGCTTGTCGACCCAGGACCTGGAGTCGAGGTCCTTCTCGTCGATCAGCTCGCCAGCAATAGCGGAGATGTGCTCGAGGACAGGGGTGAACTTGTCACCAGTTACGTCCTTGTGCTTAGCAGAGAGAACGTCCTTGAGGTGACCCAGGACGATCCTGATCTCACTGTGGTGGGTGGGCTCGGGGATCTTGCCGTCCTGGATGTTACCAACACGGATGAGGGTGTCCAGAGCCTGCTTTGTCTTGCCACGAGCCTCGGGGTCAGCCAGGTTGTCGTAGTTCTTGTTCAGAGCAGGCCACATCTTGGGCAAGAAAGGGTTGACAATGTTGGGGTCGTCGACAAGCTTGCACATGTTGTCAACGATAACGGCAGACTTTCGCTTGATGGCAGTCTCACGCTCGGCGAGACCACGGTCCAGAAGAGGAACCATGAGGGCGAGGGTGGGCTGCTCGACCTGGGTGACGAAAGTGGTGGCACCGAGCAAGTGGACGGTCTCGGGGACGTTCTCAGGCTTGGCGATACACTTGATGAGCTCGGGAATGAACTTCTCAATATCCTTGTTGGAGATGAGGGTGCAAAGCTTCTCCATGGCCTTGTAAGCGCGCTCCTTGACCTCCTTCTTGGTGTCCCACATAGCCTCGGAAATGACGGGCAGCAGGTCGGGGACACGGAAGGTGGTCTGGACGGAGGCGGTCTCGACGAGCTTGTCGAGGATGTCGAGGTCGAGCATCTTCTCTTGCCACTTCTGGGCATTTCGGAGAGACTCGTTCAGGGGCTGGATCAGGTTCTTGATGGCGTTGGGGTTGACGGCCTCAGCGATGGCCAGACCGGTGGAGAAAGCAGCGGTCTTGACGGCGGTGATCTTGTCACCGGCGCTGGCCAGGACGCCGGGGAGGAGGGCGATGAGGAAAGGCTCGACATGTGCCGAGACCTCGGAGTGGCGGGCGATCGCCTCGATGGCGTTGAGGGCCCTCTCGCGAGCAGCGGCATCCTTCTTGTTGCCGAGCTGCTTCTTCAGGTTCTCGATGGTCCTGCAGGGATTCACATGTTAGCGGCTTTGTTCCGCCCAAAAATTGATGAGACGCGTGGTTGCCGGAAGCCAGCCCCTTGTCTTTAGTGGACAGAGTGGACGCTTCAGCGCCCAGGGTGCAGCCAGGCCACCCCAAATCTGCATGCTTCAGCGGGGCTTTTGGGGGGCACCGGGAGCCTGAAAACAGGGTCGCAGCGCCCAGATTGCCACCCGAAACGCACATGCAAAAATTTTTGCATCGGCAAAAGCCCATGCCCCCAAAGCACGGCGCACCCTCTGTGCATCTGCTCCACAGGCCAAATAAACCCGCAGAGCGAACGCTGCCGGAAGGGCCAAACCAGAGCAGAGTGAGGCCGCAGAGCCTGCAGTATTGCTTCGCTGCAACCGCGCAAATGAATACGAGGGCTTGATAAATATTACTCACTTGATAGGAACATCAAAGTCTTGGATGGGACCGTTGATGAAAGAGGCCAGCTCGAGGGAGGAGCCCTTGATCTCAGCTGCATCCTTGGAGATGTTGAGCTTCTGCATCAGCTCGTCGAGCACCTTGATGCTCTGGGCGCTTTCCTTGGCTGCCATTTTCTGTTGTTCTTTTGTGTATAACCTGCAGGAAAAAGAGTCTATTGTAGAGACTGTCGACAAGCCGTGAGGTGTGTCGGACCGAGTGATGTTCTATTCAAGATAGAAGGGAGATCGTGTCGGAAACCGCGCGCGATCTATGTGGAGGAAGGTCGGAGGAGACTGCTGAAAACCCACAGCAAGAGAGTCGATGGAGGTCGAATCTTGCTGCTCTATCGAGGCCTTCAGGTCGGGTCTAACCAAAGGGTTCCGGACCTCGAGTCTAGATGTCTAAGACCGAGTGGAGGAAAATGCTCGGGCTGCTGCTGTTCGTTGTCGTCGAGGAGACCACAACTGTCTGCAGGATGAGCAGAATAGAAGGACGGGTATTAAGGGAAAGAAAAACGGAGGGTGGATATGTGTCGGGAGGAAGAGGGTGCGTGGGAAAATGGAAGAGGTGGCTTTTTATTAAAAGCGCAGAGGAGGGGGGGCGGAGGGAGCGCGGGCAGGCTGACTGACTAAGGGTGGAATTTTGAAAATGGCTGGAAAACTTTTTTTTCTGCCCAAAAAAAGTTCGCCGGCCGTGGTGGTGTTGCAGTGCTGCCGCGCCGGGGGGGTTGCTAGGTGTCCAAGGGTCCAAAAGGTGCCCAGTCCAGCCCGGTCCAGTCTCTCCCAAAGTCACTGTTTCGATCCCTCGCCGCCTCTGCCAGAACAAGCCGTTAGGACCTGGAAGCAAGTGATGGGTGGGGGATGAAATGGGGGGTGTTGGCCACCCGATCCTGCTTGGTTCAGGATTACCCCACCATTGATTGGCTGGTTATCGCTTATCGACGGATGGCGCTAGTCCGGATGAGGCACCAGGTCAAGGCGGTGAGGGCGGCAAATTTCATGCGGCAGCCCGGAGGGGCAAGAGGGCGGAAGGAGGACGTGGGTGGCATTTTCACTTTTCCGTCCGTCTGGATTCGCATCAACCGTCCGTTCGTCACCGTCGGCAGTGAATGGCACCCAGCCTACATCTCGAGAGCCCCAGGCACAAGTGAACACTGTCTCATCGATAGAGTTCGCCACTTGGCCTCGTCAACATTAACACGACTCGAACACTTGCAAGACTATTTGTTCCTGACGACGTCACCTATTCGCAGTCTGACTTAAGCCACCAATATTCACTCCCAGAGTCACTGTGAACAACAAGCCCTGTTTCAAGTCTGAATCTCCTTTTTTTTTGTTATCAGCAATGATAAGCTATTCTGTTATGGAGCCCTGGCCCTTGGCCGCACCGAGTCCCACTCACAACAACCATTGCGAACCGTCGGCGTTCGGCTTGTTTGTTGTGTGAATGCCAATAATCGTGTCTTCAGACGGCCCCGTAAAACCACAGGCTCGACGCTCCTCCGATGTCTCTTGCTCGGGCCAGTCGGGTGAGCCCAGTCCGCCACGGGTACTCCGAGCACCAAGTGTCTGGTCTCCAGGATTAGAACCACGGCCAGGACTGTCGCAGCATGCAACATCCCAGTAATTTCAAACGTGGCCAGGCACAAGCCGGATGTCCTCTGGCATTGCTGGAATTCCACACAGACAACCCGGCTAGTACATCTACCAGGAACCTATTGCTTTCTCATGGCGTTGCACGGGGCTATGTACGGCGTAGGCCCATGTAGACCTGCAAGCCGTCAGCATCTCAGCCCGTCAGCCCTTCTCTGCACGAGAGTGGCACGAGAATCCCACCGACCTTATTATTATTACCAGCACAATGCGGACGGCAGGCTGACCTGCATCCCTCGCTCTCCTGCTTACACGGCCATTGGCATGGGCCTGCCACTTACCCCTGCCATTTCCCGGGGCCCTTCGCTTTTTTTTCGCGGGGCCCCAGGTTTTGGCTTGTTAGCTTGAAGCCCATCTACCCTGCGGCCCTTCATGCGACGGGCAACATTCTAAAAGATCGAATCCAGCTACTTCCATGGTGGCATTTTTAGCAGGTTTTTCCATAACGTTGAATTTTACTCTACGTTCTACCGAAACAGCCATCATCCACCACTCGTGCCCGTACTTTATCAAGCGAGAGGCTTGCAAAGGCACAGCAGAGAACAGCCAAGTCACCCCGCTGGCCTTCCCCTGACCACCAACATTTTGGCACCGTCATTAGATCTTACGCTTCCATCGGCAACCCGCACGGTGTCGGTATTCGCTCCAGCAGCTGCCAGCCTATTCAGTGTCTGCATGTGCCCGAACTTCATACGCAGCGTATCGACCGTCTGCCCAGTACTGATGAGAAGCATGTCGAGCACTTTCGTGCTCTCCGAAGCGGTCCGGCCCTCCAGTAGGACATCTAGAAATACGCCCCACTCCTCAACAGTCGCGGAGGACTCGATGTTGAAATGTGGAGTTTGACCATAGCGTGATATCAGCATCGCTACCTCTTCCCACGACAGCCCTGCGCCTTGTGAACCATGCTTCACGAGAAATCTGATGACAGCCAAGAATCGCGGCTTGTTGAGCTTCCGCAAACCCCACCGTACCAAGAGCAGGTCGATGGGCGTCGGAGACCGGGTGCGTTTGTAAAAGGGCAAGACGCTTCCCTGCTCCTCCTTCAGGTCAGGAACCCGGAGCGTCGCGCCGTGCCTGATGAGAAAGTTGAGCCCCTCGACTATGTCCGGCCCCTCGCCCTCGTCCCAAGACATGACACTGTCCAGGAACACAAGCAGAGGCGTGGTCCAGTAGTAATCTGTCAAGTAGTGACCCCGCCGGGGCCAGTAAAGAACCCGGGTGCAATGGTTGATGTCCGCCCCGTGCTGCAAAAGCAGACGCATCATGGCGACCCCGTGGTCCGACTTCGTCATCTCGTGTGCCGCCGCGAACACTGGTATGTGACAAGGCCAACCTCTCGACCTGGACACGTGCCTCGGCTTATTCCCTTCCTTGCCGACAATGTCGACCCCACGGGCAACGAGGAAGTCAACCATATCCGGCAAGTTCGCCGCGATGGCCAGCGAGATAAGTGTACCACTGTTGGGCCAGCCCACGTCCAGCCTGATCCCTCCACGACCCAGAACCAGCTGAAGCCGCTCAAGCACGCCCTGCCCACCGTGCTTGAAGATCATGTCCAGAGGCCACACTGCTTGCGGGCACAGGCCAGCCTCGCGCGCCTGCTCGTCCAGCCCGGCCTCGTAGAACCGCCTCATCATGCCAAAGTTCCTCGGCCGGCTCAGCGACTTCATGAGCTTCCACACCTGGTGCCGGAGCGTCCTGTCGTCCGTGGGCTCGACCTCGATGGGAGCACCGTGGTCGATCATGAAACCGAACGCCTCGGTTTGGCCCTTTCTGACCGCGAAAGAGAGTTTGAAGACGTCGAACTGGCCCCCGTGGCGCACCGCTGCGCGCAGGCAGTCGATGTTGCCCGTCTTGCTGCCCCATTCTGCGGCCCGGTGGACGCGACCTGTGTCTTTATAGAGTTCTGCCTCGAGCTTCCCGTGCAGACGATGGCTGCATTGTGTAAGACTGGCAATGTCGCAGACGTCAAGGTCGTCCAGGATGGGGTCCAGGAGCTCGTTTGGGAGCCACTCTATCATGGGCTCCATCGCTTTCTGATGCTCCACCTCACGAGCTATTGATGATGAAAGTTCAAAGTTCAAAATCAGTTGTGAGAAGATTTTGGTGTCAAAAGTTTTCTATCCTATTTGGGCGAAGCCCTGCCAAGGCTTGAGCGCACCACGCAGAGGCAGGAGGTAACCAGATCCGTAGGTCTGTCACCGAGACTTAAAAAGAACGTTTTGAAGTCTTATAAACCGCGAGTTCCCCTTGTAGGTAGTCTTCCCTACTCTGCACAGGTCAAATCCAGGAAGTGAGAAAGCAAAGCTGACATTGCTTGGCAGCCGTCCAGGCTTCGTAGTGTTGGTTGGATATGAACATGAAAAGGATTGCAATTGTCTAGGGTTAGTACAAATTAGGCAGGTGTCAGCTTACATGAAGCTATGCGAATTGCCAGGGCTACCTTGAATAGCCTATCACCTAATGCACGAGATATTGATCGAGTCTGGAGACAGTGAGTGGATACGCCATATCTTACTGCAGCTATTGAGCAAAATCATATACATTATTTCCGTTGCTGTAGATGCTGTGGCCTCGTAGGCGTGCACCCAAGCAAGGCTTGTCTCACTTGTACATGTAGAATGAACTTTTGCTCGTATTCAATTTGTTACAATCTCATAGCCCAATATCATCCTGAATCTCCGCTCCTTCAGATTCATCTGCGTGTTGGGCCGGTTTCAACCTTCCGAGCCCCATTATCGGCATAAATTCAGTACACTTGAGGGATCACACACCAGCTAAGTCGGAAGACAGTGTCTCGGCCCAATTGGTCTCTGACTCCAACTGCCGTCAGCGAGAAGTGCTGTAACAATAGCGATTGTGTTGGGATTCCTTGGAAATACCCCCGCAACCTCCAGCCTGATTTAACATACCGATTCACAAGAAAGCAGACGAGGGATCCGACAAGCAGAGCCTGAGTGAGAACTCGTTTTGGACCACACTTGATTCCATACCTCCTCTCCGCACAGCTACCTACACGTTTGGCATAGCACCCTTCCCAATTTCAGTTCTCTCAACAACTAGATCTCCGATTTTCTCGATGGTCGTGCCGCCCATGATCTCGAAGACGGCAACAGTGGCACCGAAGTCCTTTACCAGCCAATTTCTCAGCTCGACAGCAACCAGCGAGTCGACGCCGTAGTCGTCCAGCCGCTTACCCGACTGAACGTCACTAGCAGCAATGGCAAGTGACCTCGCCAAGCGTTCGGACAAAGCGTTTACCACCACTCGGCTTGGACTCATTTTGTCCTTAGACGACGCGGCAACTTTATCCGAGGAATCTTTGCTCGCTGTGATACTCTGGCGGAACATCATGGCGTAATTGCCAGCATTATTCGGGGCACCCTCACCATCGAGGTCAGTGTCATTACTGCTGCTTCCGACGACCATGGAGAAAGGCGCGAAGAGTGGACGCTGTGTTAAGGGCGATGGTCTTTTCCCGCGGGCCAGGCTGTCTGCCGGCGTTATGATGCCGATGAGCAACTGCGAATTGTAATTTGAATCGCTTGCTGCAGACGCCATGCCAGAAATGGACTGAGAGAGCGTCCCCAACGACCCGGCAGGATCACAGCACATGTCGAGCACAGCAAACAGCTGCTCGTCCTCGATCTGCGCCATATCTGCCGCCACCTCACGCACATGCTGGTACGCCGGCGTCTCAGAAATGATGCCGATGTTCCTCATCCAACCGAGATCCAGCGCGACAGACCGGCGGCCATGACCGTGTGCTGTACGGAACCGCGCCAGGGCGTCCTGGAACGTGCAGCCGGCAGCGTAGTTGGACTGCGCGACGCTGCCGTTGATGCCCGCGAGCGACGAGAGGAGCACGAAGAAATCGAGGTCATCCGGCAGCATCTGGTGGAGATTCCAGGAGGTCTGAGCTTTGGAGCGCACGGTGAGGTCCCATTGGGCGTGCGACATGTTACCCAACACAGCGTCTTGGAGGACCATGGCGGCGTTGATGCAGCCTTTGATGGGCGGCATGCCGATGCGTGCGGACTCCTGGATCGTTCCGGCGACGGCGGTGGCGGATGACATGTCGCAGATTGGGGTGATGACATTGACGCCGTGCTGTCGAAGATCTAGAACAGTCTGCAGCGCTTCGGGGCCTTTCTGCGTGCCCGAACGTGATGGTAAGATCAAGTTCCTGGCACCCTTCGATGCCATCCATCTAGCAACAGCTCGCCCCAAACCCCCAAGACCTCCACACACCATATAAGAGGCGTTCTCATCAAACATCCAGTGACTTTCCCCACGAAGTCTCGTTGCAACCACATCTGTCGGCTTGACGTTGATCACAATGCGGCCCGTACTCCGACCACTCTGTAAGAATCGGAAGGCGTCCTCTACCTTGCTTGCTGAGTACACGTGCACCGGGTTTGGACACCCGATAGCTCGGCTACCCACAAGTTCCATAGTCTTCTGTACAAGTTCGCCGATTAGGGCTGGGTTAGTCTGGGCCGCATGATGCAAATCCACCGCGGTAAAGCTGACGTTTCGCGAGAACCCTGCCATAGGAAGACCAGAATTGGCCGTGATATCAGCCTTTCCAATCTCGACGAATCTACCGTACGGCGCCATACACTCCCAGGAAGCTCGCAGACCATCGCCGGAGAGGGAGTTAAGAACCACATCAACGCCATAACCATTTGTAACGCGAAGGATCCCGTGGGAGAAGCTGGTATTACGGCTGTAGAAGATATGATCAGCCGCCAGGCCGAATCTCTTTATTAGGAGCTCTTTCTTTTCGTCGTATCCGACCGTTGCGAAGATCTCGGCCCCCACGAATTTGGCAACCAAGATGGCCATTTGCCCCGTACTTCCCGAGGCCGAGTGTATCAGGACCTTGTCACCTTTGCGGAGCCGACCGACTTGAATCAGAGAATGATAGGCTGTACAGCCGGGGGCAACGACAGACGCGGCTTCTTCAAATGACAGGCTGCCGGGAATCTTGACAACTGTGGCCGCCGTAGTCCGAGGGAATGCACGCATGCACCCGAGCGAGACGCCGCAGACTCGATCTCCCACTCTGATGCTGTCATCACAGCCGATGCCAACGCGCGAAACGACGCCGGCACAGTCGTAGCCCAAATCATCGTCTCCTGTCAAGCGGGCCAGGCCTACAAAGACGTCACGAAAGCTGAGGCCCCACGCCTTGGCCTCGATTTCAATCTCGTCTTGGCCGAGAGGTGTCCCGTGGGTTGAATCCTCGATGAACTCGAGAGAATCCAGACACCCGGGCTTTCCAACTGAGAGTTTTGACGGCGGCACATCTTGCCATACTTGTGATCGTGGCTCAGCAGATGCCAGTGAGCGGACGCGGGAGTTCAATGATTCGCATTCAAACGCCCGCAGAGTGTTGATCTTATCACCCACAACACGGTACTCTAGCTCCGGTGACCTGGGCTGAGAACCAAAACTGGCTTCGAAGACATCTAGAACGTGGCTGGCAAAATTTTCAATGGGACCGTCCCCCTCAACGCTCAGCGAAATGATTCGTTTGTCGATGTTCTCAGACCGCAGGCTTCGTAAGAAACCTTGCATGAGGCTATAGTGCGGGTATTGAGGGTTGCTGAGGCCCGCGACTGAGACCCATAGTATGTTGCGTGCGTGTTCCATTAGGTGTTTCAGGCACTGGAAATCATCATCTGCCATGCTAGTGAGAAATGGTTTCTCGGCCTCCAGCAAAGATATGACCACATCTTCTCCAGCGATCGCTTTGTCCTGGAATTGGTCCAAGGGCAGAACTTGCACAGCCCAATCTGGAAGCCGTGCTTCCATAGAATGGACTAGAGTGCGCAAATTTGGCTGATCGAAACCGCCTGCGACAACCAAGTGCAGATGTTTGCGCGGGTGCAAAGTCCCCGCTGGTGATAGTCCCGAGGATGGCAACACTGTTGAGACCATGATGCTAGCGATATGACAAGCATCGCTGGCATGGTCCCTCAGTATCAAATCTGTTCCGCTGAACCCGTTCTGGATCAGGATCTCTTGCCACTGGTCCTCAGATATCGCTGGGCACAGTTTCCGCCACGGTTCGCTGCACCGCCACCAGCCCGGAAGGACCCCGAAGGCAAAGTTCGTGACCACGCTCTGCGGTGCCACGATTTCAAGCAGGATGAGACGCCCACCAGGTTTCAACAGCTGGCGCAGGTTCCTCAGAGTATCCGCCAAGTCCGCCGTTGCATGCAACACGCTGCCCGCAAAGATAACGTCGTATGTCGCTGTGCTGAAGCCTTGTTCAAGCGAGTTGCGTTCCAGATCGAATGTCTGCAGGTGCATACGGTCCGCAAACTGGCTGAATCGAGCACGCGCTTTGTCGAAGAATGCGGGCGAGACGTCGGTGTACGTGTACTCGGCGAATTTGATGCCTCCGCCTTGCTGATCGCCCAACACATCCAGGATGTGCCTGGTCATGCTACCTGTCCCTGCGCCGACTTCAAGAATCCGCATGCACGGGTTTTCGTGGGCCATAAGGTCCAATAGACGGGCGAATCTCTCATCGCAGGTCTGCTCGAAAAGATCAACATAGAATTTCTCTGCCAAGCCAGTGTCGAATGCAATCTGGAGCGGGTCGATTTCTCCGACAAGGATGGAATGAAGATTACGCGCAACAGCTGAGAAGATCTCCCACGGTGGATGTATGTTCTTGCAGGTTTCGAGGCGAACTTCAAAACAATCGTCCCGAGACTGATCAGTCGACTTCGCTGGGAAAATCTGCGATGGCTGAAATTTGTGCTCCATCCAGGAGACATACTGAGCCAGAAACCCCGGAACGCGCTGGCGATCCGTCATAGACAGCCTACTCATGACGTTGAAGAGAACATCGTCAAGAGCAGTGTCGAGAATGGACCGAAACTTTTCCATGTGTGTCTCGTCTTTGACAAATTTGCCTCCTTCACACACTTCGTGCAGCTGCTGAGGGCTCAGAAGACTGAGCTGGGGCTTCCAACTGACGCCGTGCAGCAGCTTCACCCGAGGGCCATCGACACCGACCTGACTGTCACTCAAGCTGTCTGATACCGAGGTCATTGAGAGTTGACCGATTGTACACAGCGGCGTCATGTCGTCAGCAAAGATATGCACGGCCATTCTGGTTGAGCCCCGCGCGTCAAAGGCTGTTGTTTGCGTGGCCGAGCAGCGCAGCTGGGAACTTCTTGGATATTGCCAGCTCGCTGCCTGCGGCGAGAACCACGCGTTGGATAATTGGCTTGGCACACATGCACGCATGGGCGTGGAAAGTCCCTGGCTGACCTGAGCTCCGATCAACTGCAGGGCGCAATCAAGGATGGCCGGATGTACAAGGCTGTCCAGCTTATGCTGCGCCGAAGCCACGTTGATGCGGGCCGTGGCGACGAGGTTTCTATCCCATCGGATGTCTTCCAAAAGCTGGAAGGACTCGCCGTACACAAGCCCAGCCTCGTGACAGCGTCTGTAGAATGAGTAGCGGTCTAGTGGCCGGATGCATGTTTCTTCGTCCATCCGGGCTTTGTTCATGAGCGCCTCCAAAATATGCCGCTTCTCTCTGCCACCGTCGACTCGACTCGTTGTGTCGTCTTCAAATTCCACGCGGATCGAGGCTGTGAAACATTCGGTCCATTGGCTTTCGGCGGATGTGGTGATCTTCACGTCAAACCACACGGTCTGCTTTTCAAAAGCTTGATTGATCGGTCGCAGTTGTGTGAAAGCCTCGATGCTGTCTTCCCACTTATTTGGCACCAGGATGGGTCTCAGGAATTTAGCCTCTTTGATCAATATGCCAGACAATTTCCTATTGTTGGGGCACATCTGTTTGGCTGCCTCGAGCGCCATGACGAGCATTCCCGCACCAGGAAAGAGAACTCTGCCAGTGACCTGAAATGGACTGCGTTAGTAGCTGTATTCGCCACCATCGTTCACCTTTAAAAACGTACCTCATGGTCTTTGACCCATGGCATAGCTTCCACACACAGCAATTGCCTCCAAGCCGGCTCAAGCGGGTTCCAGTGCTGGTAGCGTGCTCCAAGCGCTGATCGGGGTACAGGCTCGCGAAGGCGATAATCACGACTCAATCGAGGCTCCGCCCAATACCGTTGTGAATGGTCAAATGGGAACGGCGGGCAGTCGCTGCGGAACGCAAAGGGGCTTTGCTGCTGCTGTTGCTGATTTGCTGCTTGGATCGAGACCGGGTGTCCCCCACAGAACAGCCGGCCAGCTGTCTCGAGAACCGTCTCACAAGCTCCTTTTCCATTTTCAAGCGTGCTGTGGTAACGGAGCTTGTTGTCTTCGGCAGGGCCGTTGCCGCCGCCAGCGATAATGATCGTGTCGTGGATCGGCCGACGAAGCGCACAGTGCGGCCCAACCTCGACCAAGTCCGAAATATCAGCCGCCTCTGATGAAGAAAGTGCAAGTAGAGCCTCAGAAAAGCGCACTGGGGACACAAGATTGTCTACCCAATATTGAGGGTCCGCTATTAGCTTCTGCGCAGCAAGTCCGCCGGTGACAGACGAGAACATAGGCGGCCAGGTTGTGTTGTCACCAGGTATTGCCCGCGGTCCAATTTGACCCATTAGCTCCAGATACTCTTTTGCTATCGACTGCATAGCCGGCGAATGATACGCCACGCCTGTGTTGAGCATTCTTGCGAAGACGCCATCTCGGTCAAGCCGGTGCTGTACGGCCTGGATCGCATCGTGCGGTCCAGAGAGCGTCGAATTGACGGGGCTGTTGATGCAGGCCACGGTCACGGTATGTTCCACATCGAGCCCCAGCTTCTGCAGGTATCTTGGAACCTCATCTGCTGCTAGGTTGACAGATATCATGGCGCTCTTCTCAGCGGTACGTCGGACTTTGCCCGCCAGCTGGCCCCTGAAGTATGCCACCTTGCAAGCAGAATCCAGCGACAGAGCACCGGCAGTATATGCCGCAGCTATTTCGCCGGATGAATGTCCAACTACAACACCGGGAACAATTCCAAAGCTCCTCAGGAGCTCCACCAAAGCGATTTGCACGGCTGTGCAAAGGGGCTGGCTGTATTCCGGCATGTGTATAGTGCTTGCGTCTTTGATCTGGTCCACAACCGACCACTTGCACCCGAGCTGTCCCAGGGCCTCGTCCACTTCCCCCAGGGTTTGTTTGAAAACAGAGTAACGGAGTAGATCCAGACCCATGCCGCTTGATTGAGCTCCCTGTCCTGTGAAGACAAAGGCCAGTTTTCGGTGAGTTGTGGCTCGGGCAAATTTGCCTACACTCAGCTCTGAGTCCCCATCGAGTGTCATTGAGCTGGCGACTGCAGATGTTCGCCAAAGTTGGTGAGTTCGTCGAGCTGCAAGCGTGAAGGCTAGCTGGCTGAGACTCAAGGAATCGCCTTGAATATTCTCCTTGTAATATTTCTTGTAGCCTTGGACAACACGTCTCAAAGATTTCTCATCAGGGGCCGAGAAGACGAGGATACGGGAATCCGACAGTCTCGCCACGCTTTCCTCACCACGGATGTCGCTAGAGACCTTGACACCGTCAGTCGCTCCATTAATGTTGTCATTTCCGTTCGTTGGCAAGCCGCTGACCACACTGTAGCCTGGCTTAAATCCATTCACAACGGAGGTCTTCTTGGCACCTGGAATCTCAGCAAAGGAAACAGTGCCATGGTTCCCTTCCAGGCAACGGCTCTTGAGATAATGGAAGGCATCATCCAACACAACATGTGAGTTCGTACCGCCAAAACCAAAGGAGTTAACTGAGACCCTGCGAAGACTTTGGTTTGGCCAGACAATAGACTTGATAGGCACGGCGACATGATAACGTTCCGCATCAATGTCCGGGTTGAGGGTTTCGAAGAGAGCATTCGGTGGGATGATGCCCTTTTCGAGGACGAGGATAGCTTTCAGGACACCAGCCAGTCCGGCACATCCCTCGGAGTGGCCGATATTCGCCTTGACGGAACCCACATAAAGCGGCTCTGAGGCAGACCGGTAATCCCCAAACACTCGTCCAAGGGCTTCTATCTCAATGGGATCCCCGATACGAGTGCCTGTGCCGTGAGCTTCGACGTAGCGCACAGGTGAGAAGTCCAATCCCGCCTTTTGGTAAACGTGCCGCATGAGATCCACTTGGCTTTGGGCGCTGGGTTGCGAGATCACGGGGGTACGGCCGTCTTGGTTCGAGCCGCTCGAGCGGATCACGGCTCTGATCATGTCTCCGTCGCGCACAGCATCCGCTACTGGCTTAATGATCAAACAGACAATTCCCTCTCCTCGAGCATACCCGTTGGCACGATGGTCGAAACTGTAGCAAAGGCCATCAGGGGACAGAAAGTCGCCATTAGAAAGGAGCACTGATGCCTCCGGCCCGAGTATCATATTTGTCCCAACAATCAAAGCCATAGAGGCATCTTCGTTTCTCAGGGATTGGCATGCAAGGTCAAGCGCTACCAGGCTGCTGGAGCAAGCTGTATCAACGTGCATGCTGGGTCCTGCCAGGTCGAAGTACCAGCTAAGACGATTTGCCAAGATAGATGGTGCAGTTCCCATTATGGTCGTGCGAGGGTATCGGTCCGGGTCTTTAGCTAGCATCCTGGTGTAGTCGTCCGTGAATGATGCCGCATAGACTGAGGTGCGCGAACCCTTGACGTCGGTGATAGGGATCCCAGCTATGAGAGGGATTCAGCGCACATATTCACCGTTCATTGTGCCAGGTAAGTGCTGACTGACCATTTTCAAACGCATGGTACGTAGTTTCAAGAGCCAATCGATGCTGGGGATCCATCGCAGCTGCGTCACTAGCCGTGATGGAAAAGAATGGGGCATCGAAGGCGGCCGGGTCTCGCTTGAGGAAATGACCTCCTTTGCTTTTGACCTGCGGCACACATATGGAGTTAATGTCGGTCATTTCCTATTTGCTTCAAGCTTATGGGTCGAGCCCTTACCATGTTTCGAGTCGGTTGCCCAGAGTTGCTGATGAAGCTGGACGTTATCCGGTCCGCGGGCCATTCAGTCATCAAGTTCGTACGGTCTTCTAAAACGCCCCAGAAAGTCCGATCATCCTCGCATCCCTGAGGAAGTTGGAAAGAAAATCCGACGATGGCGATGTCGTTCATGGTGATGAGGCGAGTGGGAGCAAGTTTGAAGGGGAATTTTTTTCCAATGCGAAAGGTTTGGGGGGGGGGGCGGGAGATGTCAAATCGGCAGCGCATACATATATATATATACCGTACATTCATAAATGTAAGGCAAATGATTACATAAAGAATTACACAAATGTAATAAAAAAATTTGCATTTGAAAATATAAACTATAGAATAGTAAATCAGTTCATCTGATTTTAATAATGTTTTGATGTAAATATAACTATATATATTTTCTTTTTTTAAAAAAAAATAACTCCTTCTCAATTTTTACTAATTCTTAGAAATCCTTTTTTGTATTAATTTAACATCCATTCAATCAGGTTTAAACTTTCTAAATTTTATGAAGAATTTTATGATTAATTCTAAATACTTGGTTGTTGAATTTGTAGCTTCCTCATGACTGAAAATCACAAAGCGTGACGCACTCTCAGTTCACCAAGTTTGAATCCCAAGGGACATGATCAATCAGTCCGTCGATGTCTTCTCGACGCCCCCTTCTACTACTGGGTTCCATAAACAAAAGCATCCTAAACTTAAGAGCTCAAGCTGAGGGACTTATGATCTGGTCAACACATCTCTCTCTACAGGCTCCCTGGGTACGCGTGCGGTCATAAGTGGTTTCGCTTTTAATCCGTATACGTACTCTTCTGAGCAGTAGGCGGTCCCTTCACACAGTAGTGCGGTCATAAAGCGTGCTGTTTATCGTACTTGGCATTAATTTCCTTGCAGGTTAACTAGGACCATAGAACTACTTCTTTTGCAAGCGTCATCACGTCTTTCTCGCTCTCTGGATCTAATGTTCATCCTTCGACACGCTGTTTCTCCTTAAGCAACACCACATCAAACTTGTCGGGTATAGCTTCGAAGCTGCTGGGTAGATTCATTCGAAACCTTGCCTAGGGGGATCTGAGCGTGGTATTCGGTGTTATCTGCAGGTACGTGACGGCCCCAGCTCTCAGAGGGAATTTCCTGGCTGCGATCGTTGCTTGGCCCGGTGATGCGGGACCATGATCGGAACGAGGCGGCAAGGCGGCTGAAAATGGTCTTTTCCTTGAAGAGCTTCGGGAATGATGTAATGCAGAGAACCACGAAGACGCTGGTCATTTCGCCTGTGGCCCAGAGGGTCACAGGAGAAACGGTGTATGTCACGTCCTCGGAGCGGGTGTAATCCAAGGTGACGACCACACGAGCAAGGGCCGTGGCGCAGCCACTGGGAATTGAGTATTGAACATTAGTCTGGGCTCTTCGAAATGTCATATGTTACAAACAAAACTGGAACGCGGTGGACACTTACAACAGCCCGGCAGCAAAGATAACGGAAACACCAAGCCTTCGTTTGGTCGACATTTGCAGTCGCCAGATGATCTGTTGGGGTAAGATGATGATTGCGACGTCTGAAACGAGATTAATACAGGCAGATGCGAGATTCAACCTCTTGGTGTCTACGCAATGGCCCCCACCGGGGATGAGTTTGTCCCAGTTGTACCGGTGAGGAGTGCAAGCGAGGTTCTGGGAAGCTGTTGCGGCGGTATAATACAAAGTATTCAAGACGATAACAACTGTGCTGCACCAGAAGAAGGTGTTGTGAATTTTGCGTCCGGGGACGAAGATACGGATCCATTCAATTAGAAGGGCGGCCTTGACGCAAGCAATACAAACGCCGTAGATGTTGGCACCGATGAAGATGACCTACTCAGCTGTCAGCGCTTCGGTGGTCGACCGATGCTGATGAGGACAACATGTGGCATGTGCTTGATAACTTGCGTAGGAAAATTCTGTGATGTCTCTCAGGGGAACATTCCACTGATGAACGAAGAAGCCAGTGCCATGGATGACACGGAATACGAGGTAGATCCAGCCGACGAAGATACCCTAGGCAGTGGATTAGCTTGAGTAGCAAGATCAATGGGGATAAGACATACATAGCCCATGGTCATCAAGTCTTAGTCGGTTGACCTCGAAGGTTAGCAGAAGCCTTCTGCCCGCAGATTCCCAGATAGCAATAGCTAAAGCCTGTCCGCGGATACTCACAGTCTTCAACCAGAAAGCTCTTCGTCTCAAACCTCGCATAGAAACGAACGAGAACCATAATGGTCACTACGACCAAACAAAAAATTGCGATACCACCCACAAGGTCATTGTCATTGGGTGGGTTGACGAGGTTGGGTGCGACCCCAGCAGGAGGTGCGAGCGCCGGGCCATTGAGGTTGACCATGTTCGCCTTGTGAGATAACTGTGGGCAGTTCACTGAGCCTGAAAGCCAGGAAGTGCAGATGAAAGAGAACCTATGGAACGGAGAGGGTAGCTTGTGCCGGCATCAGTGGGCCAGCCTGAGGCATTGGCTTATAGCCTCTTGCCACTGTAATACTGTCCATCCAGTAATGTTCAGTGGTAGCTTAGCAGCATGGATTCCAAATTTAGAACTGACAAGCAGAACAATGGGGTTAAATTCGTTGTCAACGAATTCCCGGTCAACCACCCATTACGTGCTGGTTGCACACAGATCATCTTGCAACCTGGGGGCTGCAGGTCGGGGGCGACCCCCGAGAGCTGAGGATTGGAGCCGTGTGACCATCAACAATGCAACATTTTATCTTTCAAGGCAAGGCTGTTCTACTTGAAAGGATTATCTCATCGCCAAAAATCTGCAGGGTGTTATGGTAGCACTGGGCCTTGAAACCAGAGGTTTTGCATACACCCTCTTCTTTTTTCTGCTCTGTGCACAGAAATGCTGGGGTGCGGACTAAGCAAAAGTAAGCACTATGCCCGAATTGCACTCAATTTCAATTGACTCTTTGGGGGAAAAATTCGTCTGCCTGTTTGTCTGCGTGATTAATTACTGCAGCTGCAGGCTGGACCCACGTCTTGTGGTCCTGGGTACGCTCGCATGTTACCGGTCCAGACACTGTGGATGTGAACCTGCTGAAGAGAGGCCGGATCGTACCCACCACTTGCAGGGCGACACACTTCTTGTTCCGTTGAGTCAAGTTGGGAGAAGTAAGTGGCATGGGCGGTTACGATTTGAATACCTGCGCCGCTTGGAGGCCCTGTTTGTGACCCATCCAACCCACCTTGCTCGTGTAATCTGAAAATCCCTGTCGCCAAATGTCCTTTTGTCAGTCCAATTCATCAAGGGGCCAACTGGCAATGCGTTGGTTGCAGGCGAGATGCTCCCGGGTGACACAGGCGCTGGCCCCGCCCTGTTGTGATGCACACATGCATGCAAGTGCCCGGGTGATATCAATCAATACCAACAGAGTGCGCATTACCACTGCGTAACCTTGTTGATTTGCTGTGCCGTCGGTGTTAAGGTTCGGAGTCTTCAAGCTGATGAAGGTGTGACCGGAGTTTCAAGCGTGTCGTGCGACTGGGAGAATTCTTTTCTTATTGTGCCTTTCGTTCTTGGCCGGCTCTCGTTGTCTTGGCGTCAATCCACATCTTTTTGACTGCAGACGTCCAAACACTTGACGATTGCAGTGCCAACCTCAGGTAACTGCATTCCAAGGAAAATGTTGAATGATACTGCGGGAGGTGTCCCGCCAAAACACCTGCCAGAACAGCATGACAGCAAGACCTCTTCAGACGCCGGCGATCCATCCCCAGCAACAATGGCGAACGAAATAATCTACTTGTCAGGAGTTCGGTTCTGGATATTGACTTTCTCGTGAGTATTTCAAGGCGTTAAATCGCTGTTCCCAAGACGGCAAGCATGATGGAAAACGATAGATTTGACCTAACACAAAGAAGATTGGCTGTCATGGTGTTCATGGTCACTTTTGAAATACCGGTCGTGACAACGTCCTTGGTTGTTATCACGGATTCCCTTGGAGGTTTCGATAACGTGAGCTGGATTGTGACAAGCTATCTGCTTGGCTACGTCGGTGAGTGCCTTTCCCGCCCGACCGTCCGGGTATCTCGCATCCATTCTATTCTACATGGAATACCTACCACCACTCACGATACTTTAACAGCGCCCATTATTGTCTTCGCGAAATTAAGCGACATTTTTGGCAGGAAGCCAATTTACATAATCTCGATCCTCTTTTTTCTCATCTTCTCGGCAGCATGCAGCGCTGCCCAGACCATGACCCAACTGTAAGTATCACGTGATGTAGCCGTCCAACTTCCACGTCGCTGATTGCTTTCAGTATAATTTTCCGTGCCTTCCAAGGGATCGGGGGCGGTAGCTGTTACTCCATGGGCACGGTGATAATCAGCGAGCTTGTTCCACAATCACAATACGCCGCCTATACAGCAAGGCTCTCCATAGCGGTATCACTCGCCCTTCTGGTCGGACCTATTATTGGCGGCGCCATCAGTGAACACACTACCTGGAGGTGGATCTTCATCATCAAGTGAGTTCTAGCTTCCCAGATCTCATACTTTCCCATCTGACTGTAAGCCTTAGTGTTCCCATTTCAGCATTGTGTTTGGTGCTGGCCATCGTCGGTATGCCGAATGGATTCCCACTGCGCCAGCAAGCGTCCGAGAAGCCTCGGCACGAGTATTCTCTATTCTCGCGAGCAACTTTCGATCGAATCGATTTTCCCGGTTGCTTATTACTCATCTTGGCTGTGCTGTCGTTGACAGCGGGCTTTGAGGAAGCTGAGGTCCTCTTTCCGTGGAGGTCGGCCTATGTCATCACGTTGCTGGTGGTATCTGGTTTCCTCTGGATTGGATTGGCTGTGTGGGAACGTCGTGTCACTCAAAAGGACGGCCCTCGAGAGGCAGTGCTTCCTTGGCGGTTCTTTACCAATCGGATCATGGTCGGAATCCTTCTGTAAGTTAGGCCGCGTTCCGAACCCTGCTCTCATTTTGGCAGACAGCCAACACTCACGCATCTGATTACGCGCTGACTCAGAAACTCTACGACTCCAGTGTTTTCGTACTGCTCGGTGGTCCCTTCATGGTCGCTGTGTTTCAGCTGCCGCAGCGTTTCCAACTTGTGAATGGGTTGTCAGGCTTGGATGGGGGCGTGAGGCTCATCCCCTTCACCTTCTCGTCTCCAGTCGGCACGGGCATCGCCGCCGGCATGACTACAAGGCTCAAGGTGCCCCCCATTTTCATCATTATCACCGGCTCCATTTTGCAAATCATTGGATTTGCTTTGCTTGGCACGTTACCTGCGACGACGGCCATTTTGCCCCGGACATACGGATACGAGGTGATCGCTGGTTTCGGGTGCGGTATGAACCTCGCACTACTATTTGTCATGATTCCGCAAGTGGTTGAATTGCGTGACCAAGGTAGGAATGCTGGTTTTTTTTCTTCTCTTTTTTTCAACCAGACGTCGAGCTAACGCCATGCAGCTGTCGCATTAGGCTCAGGCAGCCAATTTCGTATGATGGGCAGTGCCATCGCCATCGCCATCGCAACGTCTGTCTTCAACAGCTACACCGGACCACGATTGGCCGACGTTGTTGGAGCATCCGGCTCCAACTCCTTGGCTGGACTCAGCCAGACTTTGAACAGCTTACCACAAGCTGTCCAGACGGAAGTGAAGCTTGTCTTGGCACGAGGGTACAATTGGCAAATGATAGTACTCTGCGTCTGCGCTGCAGGTCAGATTCCTGCAGCCCTGCTGTTGTGGAAAAAGGACCAGATTCGCCTTTGATCACGGGGACCGCATATAGACTACCTAGGTACCTGCTAAGTAGGCGTGGGTTGTCTTCTACCTTCCATTCATGACCAATGAGCAACAAAATTCGGTTCTGAGTAGTACTCGCTTAGAGCTGAGCTAGCAATTAGACTATGTTTGTACCATTCGTGAAAGTGTCCCGAGTTCTCATCTCCTGTCCCTTGGGGCCAAACATTGAAGCCGAGCGTCATCAAGGTTAGGCTTCCTTTGAGGGATCTGCCCAGGTGGTCGTAGGAGTAGAAACCGGAGAGTGCCTCGGCCCTACAAGGCATCCCGAGCCACTAGCGGTCGACGGTCGACCTGCAGGTCTTGTCAAGCGTTGACAGGATCAGCCTAGGTACGGGCCGACTGGCTGACGAGGTCATTGAACGTCAGCACTAGTGCACGGTGTCATGTCCATCACTGCAGCACAAGCACTTGACCAGGACCCACTGTCAGTTTGACAGTTTGGCCAACTCTCACACTTGCTCCAGCCTGATGTTACCTTCCTCTATAGGGTCGATCGTAATGTACTTGCTCTAGGTAGGGATTAACCTCAAGGGTAAGCTGTAGTCCTGGACCGTGATGAAACACACAAGATAAGGTATGAATAATAAAATAATGAGCCAGACTTGAGAGCATCGCCTCTTCTATCTGCCTCTCGTGACACTGATCTTGAAATCATGAGGTATTACCATAGACCACTGACACAATCTCTAGAGTTCTCCTGAAGGACAAGTCTCCTCGGACTCAGCCACTGGTATCACAAGAGTGTAGTCGACTGACCAACTGCAACATGCAGCGGACACTTCAGCCCCGGAAGCCTGCCAACAACGAAGCCCGCATATCCAGGCAATCCTTCCGACCATCGCTGCATGGGCAGGGTTGTCGGCATCGCTGCCAACAGGCAGCCATGCCATCTGGCGGTTTTGATGATTGGGGGCTCTTCTGTGTGGCTACTTCCAGTGATTTTGTCGTCTGCAATATGTACCTAGGTAGCCAAGGCTTATCTACCTGCACTAGATATTGGCACGGAAGAGTCCTGCAGAAGGCCGCAGTTATCACAAATCGAAGGATTCTCATCCCAAATAACGGTTGAAACGCGGCGTTCGCAGGACAATGCAACGTCGGTTACCGTAGCACTTAGCCTTACATGTACGACGCAATGATGGCAGGTGTTGATCAATGAGTCGACTGTACTTTGGTAGGATTTGTGCCTACTCAACCGAAAATCAGCCCCGCATCGCATCTCGAGACAGGCTGCCAAGAAGACAGGGCAATCTGCAGCCTGCCAGCCTCCCTCGGGGGGTCAGGCCCGGGCATATCAGGACCCTTGCTGTGCTTCCGTGTGATCAACGGAATTCCAGGCTTCCGCGATGCGCATTCTTACAGATTTCATTCCATTGGCTCGCAGGACCTTGCTGACCTACACTACACCCGTCCGCCGTTCCCCACCCCTCCACAAGGGACCCCGTGAGCTTGGTGAGCTTGTTCAGCTTGGCCGGGGGTAGGGGGGAATATCCGGATATTCTACGTGCTTATGTAGCTCTGCTGACCGCAGAGCCTCAATGTGAAAACAATGGTCAGATTGGCTGATTACATGCAGTAGAACCTACCTACCAGCCTACCTAGGTAGGTAGCATTCCGGGGTTGGTGCTGATCACCGTGACAGATACCGCAGCGCCCTAGCAACAGCCTCGAATATTGTGTCCCAAATGGGGCACAATCCAAACAGCTTACTCGCATGGGTCCCGGTCAACACCCATCCCTCCAAGGCTGTCTAATTCAGTTCATGTGAGTGGCGATCTATCAAGACAGGTCCTCAACCACTGCAATCTGTCATGTAGCGGCGGCGGGAAGAAAAATTGACAATGGCCAATTCGTGAGCGGCTGGTGACATTGATCGGCTGTCTTCCAGTGACACCTTAGATCCCTAACTCCAAATTACCAGACACAAGGCATGACTGAAACGTCTACGCGAATGCTTTTGTGAATCTACGCCCGAGAACTCGACGGTCTACAACTCCTTCCAGTAATCTCCCCTTGGACGAAAGACCAAGTTAGGCCCATCGTGAGATGCGGTGAAGCCGTCGTAGAGTTGAAACTCCTTCTCCCGCTGTCGCCCAATTCTATTGCCCGAGTTGCCACCACCTACTGCCCCAGCAGGCCCTGGAGCAGCCTCGAAGTCAAAATACCAAAGTGTGCTAGCTACCACCAAACCAGCCTCAAGGTATGCCATGGATTTGCCGGCACAACCTCGAGATCCTGTGGCGAACGCGAGGAAAGCGGCGCTCGTGTCACGGACCGCAGCATTTGCATTGTCAAGCCACCTCTCGGGCTTGAAGGTGAAAGGATCGGGAAAATAAGCCTCATTATGGTGGAGCGAGTAGATATTCACGCCGACCAAGGTGTCCGGGGGTATGACATGCCCATCGATGACCAGTGGGCCGCCTCTTTGTCGTTGTCCCTCGGCAAGCTCGTACCAAAGGGTGCCCGACACGGGCGGGGAAAGCCGCAGAGCTTCGTCAAAACACGCGCGAAGGTAGTGGCAGTCCGATAGCTTCGAGCCTCTGATCTCATCAGCGTCGGCAAAGACCCCCCGGACCTCTTCGGCAAGAGTACGGTAGGCCTCTGGGTATCGTGAAAGATAGAAGAAGAGCGCAGCCAATCCCGTCGCTGTTGTGTCACCCCCAGCAGGGAAGAAAAACACCGCCTCGGACCATAGTTCGGTGAGCCTGATGCTGTCCGGCCGACCAGTCTCAATTTGGTCAGCGATGAAGGAGTAGAAGTCGATCTTGGCGTCTTTGTCCATGGACAGCCGCGTCGAGATCATGCGCTCCAAGGCCTTCAGGTAGCCTATGCGCCCTTTGCGCGTCAGTGCGTGAAGGACCGGATCGAGGACTCGGTTTTTCAGGGCAGGGAACTGCATAAACGAGTTGCTGCGGTAATTGCCAAAATTGATGCCTTTGATGATAAAGCGGTATGTCTCTTCCGTCTGCGTGTTTAGCGCAAAGCCGAAAGCAAGGAGACCGATGATATCGAGGCTAAGACGCTTGCACCGCTCGGTCATGTTGACTGGCTTAGAAGGGGACTCCTGGGAAGCAGCTAGTAGCTGCCCAAGGAAGACATGGATCTGTTCTCTCGTTGTCGGTTCGAAAAGACGCACTGAGCGGTCGGAGACAACCTTGGAAATCAACTTGCGCTTCGATCGGTGTCGTTCTCGGTCAAGACAATTGAATATGCTGTCTACGCCATTGGCCTGCAACGTGAGCAAGTAGACTTTGGATTTCGTGACTCTGTCATTGTTGTATATATCTTAGCATGGTATTAGCAGGAGTTGCCTCGTGTCTTGTTGCAAAGTCGAGGGGAGATGAGTACCTTGGACTGATGTGGCGGTGTTGAAGACGAGCTTATTTGGACCAGCCCGGTAGACAGGGCCTAGTTGTACAGATTAACTTGGATAAACCAGCAAACAGATCATCAAGTCGAACTTACCATACTTCAGGTGGTCTTGGTAGGTGGTAAGATGCAATTGCCTCAACAGTGCATGGAAACCAGGATAGGCATTCGTAATTTTGGCGAGAGGCGGACCCGGATAGTTTCGCAGCGGGTGAAGGAAGAGACGATAGGTGAACAGTACCAGGTACTGTGAAGGGGTGTCAAATTGCTTGTGTTTACAGGTAATTTGTTCTAGGGGATACGACTTACGTAAATTAAAAAGGCATAGCCAACATATCTTGCTGTGGGAGCGAGGGTATTGAGAAGACCTTCACCGGACATGCTGCCCCAACTTGACTTCGACGCGTGCTGGGCGCAGAGACAGCGAGATAAGGGATAGCTTGTGAATGAAGGCTAGTGAAGAGCGCAAATTCGAACACGAGCCAGTGTAGTCAACGATGCAAGCGGAACAATTCTCAAATTGAGCAGACGAGACCAATACGCAGGATATCAGGAAGCTTGTTGGAGGAAGAACTCGCCGATGTGCTTGTTGACGTCCAGGAGCCTCACCCCGGTTTAGGCACTGCTGACCGAGTTCTGCAAAAGTACGCAAGCCTGAGGTAACACAGCATGGTAGCGAATTAGAGCCAAGTTGGAGCCTGCCTGCCTGCTGGCCCAACAGCAATTCCAAAGTCCAGATAAGGGTCACAGTTCACGCAGGGCTCTGGAGCGGCGGGACGGCAGAAGATGAGACAAGCTCAGGCGGGCCGCTTAGCGTTGTTGGCAAAGATATAAGCAACTTTGTGTCAGAGCTAGCCTGTCTTGGTCCTGCAGAATAGCTGGGCAGGATGGAAAAGCAGCAGGGAGTACGGGTGTACACAAGGTGGAATGTATCTGACAAGTCACTTATCAGCGATGGGTGTTGGTCAATACGCGCTGTCATTTAGCAGGCTGCGGCAAAGTGCAGGCTTGGCAGCCGGTATGTAACGTAAACGCACTTATCTCAACATCGCAAGCTGTCCGGCGTGCCGGCACGATGACTCTCAGAAGTGTGAGTGGGTCATCAAAAGTCCTCAAGGTGACACAAATCACGAATCCCATTCGCTTAGAACGGTCCAAGGGTTGACGTGACGAGGTGGGAGCAGTTCTGTGGCACCAACCTGTGATGAGACCCCAAGATTACGCCGCCGAGGGTGGGAGCATGATTTGCGAGAAAGCGTGCCCAGGTGGTCAGGCAAAGTGCATGTCATGACACTCCGGGCCGTGAATGGACCTAATGATGGGTCCTAGCGGGCGTTCAGCCCATGGCCCCAATACTAACTGATTCCTGAACCCTGACTCCGGTGCTGCTGCGTTTCGCTTTGGATCTGCGTAATTGTATTGTAATTCTGAAATCAAGGGACATCTATTCGACAAACCCATGACACAGACATCGATCTCCCACGATATTCACGATTCTATGGAAAACGTGGACCAGCATGGGCCAGAGAAAGCTTCCCTTGCTCAGGCCCAAGGCCTCCCGGAGCATGTCGTGATTGTGAGACCTGAACTTCAAGACTAGGCACTCAAAACATTTCTAACGAAACTCCGCTTTGTAAGGTCGGGGGCTCACTTGCCGGATTGATGCATGGTATCCAGCTCAAACGCCATGGCAGCCGGGTCACCATCCTGGAACAAGACCCAAATGCTGAGCGTCGACAAGCCCAGGCCGCTGGCATTGGCTTTGGAGCAAGCATGAGGGAGTTTCTGCGACGGTACGATGTCACTGGCCGGCAGATCTCGCGGCCCCTGGGATACATGCGCTTCTCTTTCAAGACGCGTGCCTGGGACTTCCTTCGGATTCCGGTTCAGCGCCATATCACAAGCTGGGGACATCTATATCGCATTCTACGAGCGAATCTGGCCGCAGAGGAGGGGGATGGCTCGGTGGACTATCGTCCAGGCAAGCGCGTTGATGGGCTAGAGTATCCAGACCGGGGAGGCGGTGTCACGGTGCAGTTTTCCGACGTCAATACTCAAATTCGACAGTCCATCTCGGCTGACTTTGTCATTGCGGCGGATGGAATACACTCCACCATGCACGGGCTAATCCGGGCCTCAGTCATCAAGGAGAACGCAGGATATGTCGTTTGGCGAGGGACCGTACCCGAGAAGGCTGTGAGCAGTGACACCGCCAATTTCTTCGCCACAGCAGGGGCAGCCGAGATGCTGTGGCAATCATATATGATCTGGTATTGTTCAGCTTCCGGACAGTTTCGATAACCTCCTGAGAACCCTGCTGACCAAACACGCGTTCTAGTTACGTTATACCCACAGACGATGGGAGTTTCGAGCCGGGCGAGCGGCTCATCAACTGGTTGTGGTACTACAATGTGGCCGAGGACTCGGCCGAAATGATCGAAATCCTCACCGACGTCGACGGCCACCAACACAAGCAGACCGTCCCGGCAGGGCGTGTACGAGCCGATGTTTGGGCTCGCTGCAGAGATGCAATGCTTCCGTCCATGGCCGAGCCCTACGCCGAATTGGTCCGCACGAGCACAAGTCCTTTTGTCACCAAAGTGAGCGACGCGATCTGCCAAGAAAATATCTTCTGCGACGGCCGCGTTGTCTTGTCCGGGGACGCGTATGCCGCCTTTCGACCGCATTTGGCTGTAGCTACGGAACACGCCGCTTGGCAGTGCCTGGCTATCATGGACCTCTGGACTGGTCGCTTGTCCAAGGAAGAGTGGGATCAGCAGCTGAAGGCGCAGTCCACCCGACTTTGGCTTAGTAGTCGGCTATTGGGCTTCTGCGGCCAGGGTTTATGGCTTTCTTTCTTTACGACGGCGTGGTCTTTGCTTGTATTTTCTATTAGGCAGAGGCTGCGTAAAATGTGGATATGAATTCAGAACATTTTCGCAAATACTACCTATACAGCTTGCCCATCAAGTACATCGCCTTTTCAGGCCCTGTCATGTACTGGGATGTTCAATAATTTCCGTTCATGAGCTCGTCAATGGCCTGTGAATGCCTAGTCACCGTTCAATCGTCAATATCAAGTCCTGTTCGAGATCCTCGCCTTCACTTGGAACCCCGTGGTACCTCGCGCTCCGGACATTTTTGCTTCTCCGGCTGACGTCACCCTACAGACTCAATCCAAAGGACCTTGGAAATGTACACTTACTAAATCAGCTAAATTGATAGCGGCACCGCACAATTGATCCCTAGACCAGGATCTTCTGCGGACTTGAGCAGTCTGCCACATACCTGCAGATACGATGCGCAACAAGGCTCTCCAGAGAGTGCGCTGCATCAGTGTGGTTTCCTTGATAAGGCTTAACCTCATGCGGCAGTGAATGGATCAGTCTGATCCTGCTGATGATGCTGGCATGAGCTACCCGTGTCTGCTTGGGCGTCAGCTGTGAGCCGCATTTGCTTATTTCCCCTCCTTGCGCGTATGTTACAGATCACTGCATCCCTTGAGCCCAAGGGTGGTCACCCTCTTGTGCAACGTCTCGCATATTGATGCAGAATGCATCAGTATCACCCTGGCATCTAGAGCCGCCAAGACCTTTTCTCGTGGGGGCTGAACACTCTCCTTCCACATGCAGTGTGCGTCCATCCGTCGTCAGCCTGCAGGATCTCCGGGGCTATTGACCTAAAGATTACAGCCAGGGCCGGCAGGTAGCGTTGCCTTCTAAGTGAACGAATATATTGGCCCGCCAATCTTCCACCCACCCACTCAAAAGACCCCTGGCAGCACGGGTGTGCGCAGTGTAGTTACTGGTCGGTTATGTCGACACGACGTACAGCTGGAAAACCAGGGTGCCCTATTCGTGGACGAATGCATTCAGCTGCTGACCTCCCAGGCTCCCTGATATGCAACTTCCTGGCACGGGAACCAGCACCCTGGGAGTAAGTCTTTACTGGCTGGACGATCCACCGTTCTGAGACATATGTTGCATATGTGGTGGGGTGAAAATGAGGGGTTTTTGGTCCTCGCTTTGTCCGCCAACAGGCAGCAACAGCCGCAGCGCTACAATGCTACACACCCTCACGATGGTGGAGTTCCATTTGATATTCTGGATTTCCTGTGCAGCGCCCAGGGCTCTGTCGTATAATGATTTCTATAATGACAGATGATTTGACCGTCGCATCCCGAATTTCAAACCCCTGAACCATGATGACGTGCCAGCCAAGATGCGGCTCACAGCTGGGTCGCTGGGCTTCCTAAACCCTCTCTGCCCGTTCTTGCGCCATGGAATGGCACACAGGGTAGACTCATACGGTGAAATATCACCGAAGGAGCCTGATATTAGTGGCATGTGAAGGTAGCGGATATGGACAGTCCACACCAAGAATCCTCGTGGACAAGACATGACATGAGCGTTCCGTTCCACGATGCATTAGTGGCATGGAAACCACGCAAGCCCACCATGTCGACATGGCATCTAATGGAATGGCTTTGCGGCTCAGTTTTGTCTGGATATCCCTTTCAATTTCTGTTTTTTTATGGACTCGGTCATCCGCATGTACATAGTCAAACTGCTTGGCAGGTAATCTTTTAGATGAGATGGAAATTCGACCAAGTCGAAAGTAGCTATAATAATGGGAGAATATGTCAGCCAATAAGAAAATTTTGAATATCTAAGTAGCTACGTGAGTTATAATCTAGACAGACCGAATGCCTCAGTTGGTTCCGTCATTCAAAAGCTGACCAGCAGGAGCTATCCGCCAGCTGTTGGTCCCACCCAACACATTTGAAGCAACTCAAAACACCATCTGGATCATACTTCTGTTTGATTTCTAGCAATCGTGGATAATTTTCTCCCCAGAACGACGCTTGCCAATTGGACGTGAAAGGGTTGCCCTCGTTTGAGTACACCGCCCCGCCCGAGAGGGCCTCCAGTGGTGCGCCCAGCGTCTCCATAGTCTCTACTAAAGCCTTCCTTTCTGCCAGAGTGTCGTTCCATGACAAAAAGGCGTACGTGCCGATTTGCCAGATGGTGTCACGCCAGGCCGGTAACATCGATGTCGCGTTCGCCGTGGAGTTGAAAAGATAGGGTCCAACCACGGAAACGTAGGGGATGGCCCCGGTCGCTATGAACGAGGCAAAGAACTCGGCGAGCTGTGAACGAGTAGCTGCATCAGCAAATACTTGATCGGGCATGAGAAAGGTGTTGGGTATAAGGATGCTGCCAACTCCGGCACCGTTCGCGGCAATAACATAGTCCCTGAAGAAGCTGTAGTATGACGCGAGCTTGGTGAAAGTGGCCGATCCGCCCTGGGCCTCGGCGTATGAGACCACTGAGGCCATAGTGTCAGCTGCGTCTGAAACATCCAGTAGAGGGTTGACGAAGAGCATGGCTGCGCCTCTAAGGTGGCCGCCCCAGCCCTGAGACGCCCATTCCAGCGCATTGTCGACGGCGATGCCATAAAAGGGCGCGAGGTTCGTGCTATTAGCGGTGAATGAGATCGACGCGACGACTAACGGTGCTACGGGCTCGACCTGGTGAGTTGCCTCGAGGACGATGCCAAATGTGCCTCCGCCGCCGCCGCGCAGCGCCCAAAAGAGGTCGGGATGCTGGCACGCGTTTGCGGTTCGGAGCACGCCGTCTGGTGTGACCACTTTGAATTGCAAGACACGATCGGCTGCCAAGCCGTAGACTGGAGAGAGAACAGAGTGCCCACCGCCTTGCACGTAACCGCCGCTCCAGGATATTGTCGTTGCGTAGCCGCCGATCACGGTGACGTTGTGCTCGTCTGCGAAGTCATAGGCGACGCGCATGCTCACGCCGGAGCCAGCAGTGATTGCCAGGCTTGCTCCATCAGTAGCGCTGCAGCCTTCGGGGACGAAGGCATCGTGATACTCCAGACTGTCGAGACCAGCCGTCCAGATCATGACACTGCCTCGTCCGCCACTTCGCCCCATGTAGTCGTGGCCGGTTGCCTTGATGGACAACGGAATCCCATTTTGCTTGGCCCAGGAAAGTGCATATTGCACATCGGAAACGTTTGATGCTCTGATGTAGTACGTCGGTACGCTGCCCTGCCAGCAAGTCCTGTTGGCGTAAGCTGCAGGGTTGGTTGGGGCCGAATCGTCCAGTAGGCACTGTTGTTCCGGGATCGACGCACACATCTCATCCTGTAGGTTCATGTAGGCTCCTGGATAGGCAAGTCGGAAGTCTGCATCTGTATAGTTTCCCTGGATGGCCTCACAAAGGCCATAATCCGGTTGGACCGGCTGGCCGTTGTAATTGGAAAAGCAAGCTTTCGCAAATGGCTCGTTGAGCAAGATGCGACCCGACCTATCAGGAACACGGGCGCAGTTTATGGAGCTGATTGCAAGCCAAGCTGCCGAATTCGGCAGCGTTGGATAGGAAAACAGCCTCATGTTGGAGATTGACGAGGTGGACGAGCAAAGGAAGGCAGAGGTCACATAGACGTAACACTAGAAACAGGACATCCTTCGCGATGTGCGTCCCCGGCGAGAAAAGAAAAACCGAGCACTGCGCCTTGTAGCCGCATTTAAATCGCATTGCAGAATGGTTCGGCCCATACATCCATTTTGCCCCATTTATGTACGTCGTTTGTGACAGATCGACTACACGTGCATGCATGTCAGATGTTGCCGAACTATTGAACGGTCGGATCCTCCTATCGATACTTGCAGGCTGCAAGCTGAGGTGTGCGCCGGTTCCCAGGTGCCTACTTAAGTACATGCTTAAGTGCCTAGGTACGTACCCGATCAGAAGGTCCTTTTGTAACACATCCTCGTGGGTTACAGCGCTTAAAAACGAGTTAAACGCAGACGCAGATAGGAACCGTGTAGGAGCGAGCATGTGATTTGATACCAGGTCAGCCTCCTTCGTCTCCCACCACACTGTCATTCCTTTGAGTGGTGATTGCTGATTTGTTTTTGCACCCCCAAATTTGTGTCCCTTCCAGAAAGTTACACTTCATTCCTCTCTCACAGATTGAACAGTCAAAAATGTCCAATTTTCAGTATGCTCTCCTCCCATTTGGCGGATCAACCATCTCCAACTTTGCCCTGTCCACCCTAGGCATAGGTGTAGTGTATACATTGATCAAGAGCACCCGTAGAGACTACCATGCCTGGCTTGCCTTGGGTCCAGGAGGTGTGCCGTACAATCTGCTTGGCTGGGCAATCCAGTCTCTCTTCAGCGTCACTATCAGCAACCCAACCCTGTGTCTGGCAGATCCTACCGTATTCGCGGACACTTCTCTCGAAAAGCAATATGCCAGCCACTCTATTTCTCCACGCAGCGCCTTCCTCGAGAGACCACTGCCCCTCCGGGCGGGTCCCACGCCACTTGTACCCGGCACTGTTGCCCCCCAGAGACAAATCACGCAGCGGACAACGGACGATGCTCTCCTCGCCGACATGCACCGCTACCTTCACCAGCTCGCCGAATGCAACAATCATCTTGGGCTGGTCATGAAACCCGCGCGCCTTGAAGGCGGTTTAACCGAGGCGGTATATCTCCCTCCCGCTGGTCCAAGCGGACAGGGTGGAAACAACAACACTGCGTCCACCACACCCCGGTTTCTAACCAAGGTAGGCGGCGAGATCTGCCATGTGCACGGGGACGGATCGTCACACGTCACACTCAGTCTTGCCGACGCGGCGGAGTCGGTGTCCAAGGGGTGGGCACAGCGACACAAGCTGAGCGGCGTTTCTTGGGGAGTGATTCCGCCAACGTATTTGTTTGTGTTTGCGCCGCGAGATGTTAAGGATTTGGTGGTTTGGAAGGCGTTGATGCATGCCGGAGTGTCGTTTGTGTGCGGGCAGAAGGTTGGGGACCCGGCCGGGGAGGCACAGTGAAGTGAAGACCTCAGTAATCATCATATGTAATTTCGCGTGATGTTTACCAGTTCTAATCGCGATCATAAATGAGTCTTCAGACTCTGCCTCGTCTTTATCTGCTGTGATACAAGCCGACCTTACCATGGACTCGTTCTAGTTGCAAGCCAATGCTGAGACGGGGGCTGAGTGAGGAAACTCATCCTGCGGTACGTTAGAAGTTGAGCACCGGCCCCAGACCCAGAGGCTCTGACTGCACCCATGAGTAAGCATTCCATATTGTCCTGTTACGATCCTAAGATAAGCTTCAGGAGGTGAGTGTTTTCGCTTTTAATCCGTATACATACTCTTCTGGAGCAGTAGTGCCTAGGTAGGCGGTCCCTTCACACAGTAGTAAACGCTCAAAGACCCAGCGTTAAATGCCACACAGTGCCAACAACGGTACATTTGTGATTACAGTCAATTCAGGAGGTAACGAGAGAAATTCAGGAGGTAGCGGCATCATCTCTACTCCATTAAGTCGACCAGTATGGCATGTGGTTCGCCTGAAATCTGCCCAGTATCATTCGGAACCAACAAGTTCCATGCGACATCGGACATATTCCAATACATTCATCTGAGTCAATGTATAACAGTTCGGTTACTCTAAATCTATTCATTCGGACACTCCTGGGAGTCGCCAGTGTCCTGGTCCAATTTACACCATGTTCAACTGTTGTTAGTCGGCGATTCCCTGTGCTAGGGCCCGTACAATCAGCAAGTGAGCTTTTACAACCATGGTGCAGTAGAATAGTCCTTCAATGTGATTTATTCCTGGGAAAAACCTGTAAAGCCTCGTGAACTACATATATGAACAATCTGCCTCTCCGGGCCATTGCACTCAAAGCCTCTATACGCTATCCACGGCGCACCGATCGACGTCGGCACCTTCTCGTGAAAATGCTTGTCAGGGGCACATCCATCTGTCCCTAAATTTAGCCCATAATATAATCCATCACCTCAGAAACATTGTGTCATTGAACGAACGCAGCCTAATATCTAGGCAAGCCTTGGCGACGCCTGGAAAAGCTCAGGGAATCTCAAGAACGACGATCAGATCAGCTCCCAAAGATACTTCCTCTATGAGACGGACCGGACGTGCTCGATGGAGGTGGTACTGGCGCACCGAATGGGTTTGCTGCAGGCATATTCTGTCCTATGCGTGCCGACGATGTGGCATTGGTTTGACCTCCTGAGGTTTCTCCAAAAAGTGACCTGTTCGTACTACTCGATGCAGGAGCTGCTGCTGCAAAGCCGGTAAATACGCTTCTCGATTGTGTTGGCGTACTTCCAAATGATGTTGGCGCAAATTGGCCAAAAATTTTGCTCGGGGCGGGTGATGGAGTAGCCTCATTGGTACCAAAGTGTACAGTGGATGAGGGTGAGCTAGCTCCAGGGGCGGACTGAGCATTAGGTCCGATTGCTAGGTTCGAGGAGCTGTTCACAAACGATGAGGCCCCAAACAATCCGGAACCCGGCGGGGGATTTGAGGTAGCTGGCGTAGTGTCTTGAGTTCCAGGGCTTGGTGTCATGGTGGCTGATACTGTTCGTGAGCCTGTAGGCCGTGGAGGAATTGTTCCAGAAGAATCATTTGTGCGTCTAGAAGATTGGGCCGCGAAGACCGGCAGCGTCATGTTTGATCGGTCGGACCCAGCATTGCCATTGGCACGATTCTCGGCAGAGTTCGAGACAGCACTAGCAGTCCTTGAGGTTGATGCGGCTCCAACAATCCTAGGCTGACTCGAATTATTAGATGCACCTGGCTTGTTGTATTAATGTTCAATGCCCTTGAAATGTCTCAGGTGGTGTGGGCTGGTCGACCCGATAGCTTACTGGCAGTCCTTGAACCTCGACTTGAAGAACCATTTTGCGGCGGCGGCGGCGGTATTGGTTGCACAGAAGAAGGAACTGCTAACGCATCAGTACTGGTCAGAATCTCTTGAGTCTGGTTGCAACCAGCAGTGCTTGCGCATGAGACTCACTCCTAGCTGTTTCTCTCGGCCTGTATCGGCGGCATTGTTCAAGCCCTTCCTTGAGAAGCCTGGCATCATCCTGAAGCTGAGACCGGTAGCTGCGAACCTCTTCGGACTCGGCAGCAAGTTGTTCCAGCTGTTCATTGTCCATACCATTTACAAGTCTTGGTGTAAAAAGGTTAGGAAGATCCTGAATCAGACAGCTCTCGATGCCCAGGTTGATCAGGTTATCCGTGAACGTTCGTAGTGCCATCTGGACGGGATAAGTCAGTCTGTATACCCGCTCGCTCTTCTGGGAAAACGAGGCTCACATTATAGAATGTTTGCATTGCATGAATCATTTGCTCGGTTCCAAAGTCGTTGTGGGATTGACGTAACATTGCGGCTCCCACTTCCTCTTCCGAGACATCGCTCTCAGATTCACTCGTGTCTGTGGCGCGCTCAGCTGCTGATTTCTCCAAGGCCTCCTGAAAATCAGCATCAAGAGGCCGCGCATATCCCTTCTCGAATGGCCGGAAGAGTTCTTCCAATTTCGTTGAAAGCTGTTGTTCTTTTTCCACGAAGAACCTCAGCACGATACTGTTCAAAATTGCGTCTGTCGTGCTATTCGAATTGGACGATCCCACGATGTGCTCAAACGCTTCATTGACGAATATCCTAGCAACCCTGACGACCTCTTCATTGTGAAGCGCAGCGATGAGCTTCCACGGCTTTGCCTGGTTTTGAAAGAGTTGGATCACGATTTCCTTATTGACATATCCTGGGAGCTCTGTGCCCTGATTCGATGCCGCCTGGAGTTCTAACCGAGCGGATAGTTCCGTCCTCGTAATGGGCTCAGGCTCAGGGAGAGATTGGTTGTTGGTGTATACCTCGAGAAATTCCGCAAGATACCCGGGTGTCGAGGGCTGCTGTTTTGTATCGTAGTGACCGTCTGTTACCTTCTGAGCGGACCCAAAGGTAATCAAGATATGTCGGATGGCTCGATTGAAATTCCGGAGATTAGACCTCAACTTGCGGTGCGTCCCATTGAAACCGCCAAAGAATGGGTCAATGTAATGACCCCGGATGCCGTCCTGCATTAACCTCTGAAAGTGACTGGCGATGTCAATAAGATATGCTCTCATATCTTCTGGTGTGCTTCTAGGCTGTCCCAATCGGTCAAGCTCGGCCTCCAGATCCGATATCTTGTCTTGAATGTCCTGAATAACTGCTGGCAGGCTTTTTCGAATGTGACCATGAAGGATACGACTCAACCTTGCTCGCAGAGCTCCAACTCCACGATTACCATTTGGGATTGAACCCCATGCTTGCGACCTGAAGAATTGCTCTTCGACCGTATCGCGGGGACCAAGGTCAGTTTCATAATCTGCTAGATTGCGTAGTACATGCCAACCGAGCTCCAGGTTGTGGACGGCGTCGCGACCTCGCACGATCTGTAAGTACTCTTGTTCACTTGAGGACCCCGGATGTAGGAGATCTGGCTTAGTTATAACACCAAGTGTCCGCGTCTTAGAAGGGTCGTGTTTTGCAGCCTCTTGCATGACCACCTGGTTAGCTAGCTGGTTGTTGGCGGAAATGATTGCAAGAATGATGCTGTTTGGCTTCTTCATGTAGCCTTCCACCAGCTCCATGACGGTCGCCATCCCTTCAGATGATTGTGTCGCCGTTGCAGTGTGGAAAATTCCCGGGAGGTCGACCAGCGTGAGAGGATACATGTCGGGACCTTGGATCTCTAGGCGAAGGACATCCTTAGAGAAACCGCGGCCGGTGTCGGAAAGTCCCATCTCATCCTTTGCACTATTGATGATGTTGGTGATGTCCTCTTGGTTGAAATCCGTCACCTGTAACGAATGGGTCGGCCTGGTACTGTCGGCGAACTGAACGCTTGCAGTCACACATCGAACATTGCCTGGGCGGAGAACCAGCTCAGTGGCGAATCGGGTGCAGACTCCCCCTTGGACTGGAAAGTGAACATGTGAGATGGCCTCCAATACAGATGACTTCCCGGATGACTGATCTCCAACGACTATGATCTGGGGTAGGTTGACGATTCTGCCAACGCCCAGGGAAGACAGCTTGTCAGCGGTGTCAAAAAGATTCCTGGTCTCAACACTATTCAACCCGCCGAGAGCGGTGGAGTCGAGATTGATCTGCGCCATCGCGATTTGACGGTGGGGAGAGTGTGGTATTTTTCGAGAAACAACTAATGACACAAGGGCATCATCCGTGATTTGGGGAGTAATTTCTGCTTCCGAAAATCATCAAATAATGAAGTAGACTGACTCTTTTGATAGATTTTGTCGCCTTCAGTCATTAGTCAGATTGGATTGTTGGTTGTTGAAAAGAGTGGCGCAGCCGAATGATACTTGGATCTGACGCAGCTGAAATGCAGGAGGTGCTACAACCCCTGCCACCCAGACCTTCGGCGGCAAGACAAGGAGAACAATGGAACACAGAATAAAAAAAAAGCTACTGAGTGCTCAATTCCTTGGCTGGTTTCTTGGCTTAACAAACCATCCTAGAAGCTCCAAGTTGAAGTCCAACATGTCTCTGATAGAGTAGTGCACGATACCCCAGTTTGAGTTCCAACTAAAATCCTTAAGCATGAGCTCTCAAAATGCTACATACTGTGAGCTGAAATCTTAAAAGGTGTAGCGGGACAAAGAATCCTGCAGCCCCCTGCAAGAGGATTCTCTCACTTTGACCAAAGAGGACAGATAGCCCCACTTACAGCAACATCTCAAAAACCTCAAAAACACAAAGACTTCCAACTTAATTTCCTCCCTAGCTAGCAATTAAATTTAGAAAGGGACAATTGGGGCAAGGATAGATAGTGTTAGTAGGCACTGCTGAGTACTACTTGAGTCCTAACCTGGTATTCTTTCTGTTTCTCAAAGTGTGTGAAGATGTGGAAATATCTTGGTGGAGCTTCTAGGTGGGACTGCTATTCCAAAAGGATCAGAGTGAGAGAACCCTCTTGCAGGGGGGGGGGGGTGCAGGATTCTAGGTATCGAAGGTGTAGCCTCGACCAACCCAATTGATTCATAGCAGCCTGGCGCGGGCCTTGGTCCCATCCTGATGTCGGAAGCAGGCACACCTGCAACGCGACCACACCGGTCTGGCTGTGCCGTGCCCCTGCATCCTGGCCGGCACTTGCAACTCGGACTTCTGTCCGTCGACTTGGACGAGAAGGTTGAAGCTCCGTGATTCATCGCTCCACACTCATTATTCGATCACTTTGCATCAGGAGCTATATTGGTTTCAGGCTTGGGCGCGTAGCGTAAACAGGGGTGCTCTTGAAAGTGGTAGAGCAAACGGCACGAGAAATCTTGCCAGGGTCCATTGAAGCCTTGCAACGCTATATGTAGCTTCAACCCCCTTTTCGATGCACTAGGAGCTTATGACCTGCGCTCTTTCACGGCAGAGGGTCGATTCCTGAAGATCGAATGCCTCCAGAATTGGATGCTCAAAACTACGTGTGCCAGCCTCGTTTTCGAGTATTGAATTTTGCTGACGAGCTCTCCATTAACCGTCCGCTCTTATCCTCAGGCGAAATATTTATGCAATCTTGAGCATTAGGTGGTTTTGTCTGATACTAGCGATGCAACATCACGAAGCTCACCACAACTGCATAATACTGTCGCATGTATCGATCTGGGGCCAATTTGGCGGCCCAGCTGGGATGATCAGACAGCTTTGCTGGGTGGAGACATTCTAAACGACCCAGGTGATTTTGTCCGTCTAGGTGGGCTGTAGAATAGAGCAGTATTATTTCAATCCTACGTGTGGATTTCTTGTAAGTAATTCAATCTCGAGCTCGCTCGTAGCGTGGCAAGAGCCCGCGATTCTCGTTATGATAAAGTAGTCTCCTGCATATTCGTATATCTTTGGCGGTACTTGGCGGTGTCCACCCCTCGGGTACTGGTCTCTCTCGGTTCCAAAGTTCACGATGCATCCAACAACCAGACTTGAATCTTCCCTAGCACTCTTTTCTTTTGGGGCATCGAAGGGGTGGACTTTCCTGCATCAAATTGCCCATCTATTCTTGGGTAGCTAGGGTCAATGCCTGGTCGCCAGCACTGAGGATCACACATACGGAATGCAGGGATCCTGTCCATCTTAAAGGCCTACTAATACTGAGGGTATCTCTTGCCATATAATGATGCTTCGAAGAGAGGTCTAGTAGAAGAATGGAGACCAGCAAAGGCCAAGGCAAAGCAGAATCACGTGTAAAGGTTGTTGAAGGTCTCTTCACAACTCATTGGGCGCCGTCGCACTCGACAGCGGGTGATAGGTGGGGTTTTGAGAGGACGTGTCGAACGAGGCACGCCCGAACAGCATTCTCGGTAGGACTGGAAGGATGGCTACACTAAAACACTTTAATAAGGAAAGGGGATATTCGTACAGGAAAAAACGGATAGTACACAGATATATGTTACCCCTGGTACAAATAAAAAAGTATACTAACCAAATTTATATAGTATACTGTTTTTTTTACTATACTGGCTATTATATCTATATATTCTTATCACATATTATTATTACTATATACTAAAGCTATTACTATATACCTTTTGTATCTAATTGGCTAAAGGGATAGTATTTCTAGCCTTATTTTAAGCCCCTAAGACCTTGATCTCGCCCTTAATTTTGCTCTTTATATATAGTTAATTTTAATTGTAGAGGTGTTACTTATTGTGGTAGTAGAAGACCGTTTGGTACTATAACTGTATGCTAAGACTATATAATTTGCTTTTAAACTTCTGATTATAATAGAATAACTAGATAATTTTGTGGCTTCCTGTAAATTAGTATATAGCTTCTTAAAGGTATAGTATCTATTGTGGAAAGGTTTTAGAGAAGGAGATAGGCTAGAAAGTACTACTTGGTAATAGTTTATTATAGTAATATTAGTATTCTATTTGTAATAATCAGCTTACTACTATACCTTAAGGTCTAAGTAGTCTGGTACCTCTGATATTATTATAATATTAAAAAAACAAGATATAACTGGATAAAGATAGTAATTAATAGTAAATTAATAGATCTACTAAGTGTTTAATTGATTTAAGTTGTGGTTAATAGAGGGTTATTAAGTTAAGTTAGTATATTAAGGCTGTTGGGTGTTATAATTATTAATTACTGTAATTTATACTAGTGTGGGTTATCTAGTATTGTTAAATGGTGTGATCTGATTGGCTATAGCGGTAGTGTGGTTGATTAGTTAGCGGCAATCTGTGTACTATCCGTTTTTTCCTGTGCGAATATCCCCTTTCTTAATAAGCCATAAAATATGACATTACAAGTCTGTAGGGACCATTCTTAAGTCAGCTGAGTGGTGGGTTAGAGCGTGGGTCGACAGAAGTGAAAAGTACTAGTGATCAACGTGTGCACTGTAAGCAGAGACTGTCGGGTACGCCCCGCAGTTCACGATACCGTGGTCTCGAAGGGGTTCATATTAATGACTTAGAGAGTTGCAACAAGTATGAACCGACCGTCACTTCAATGTTCTGTCAGCATCTCGATGATCCTATGAATCAGAATGAACGAGGAGACAAAAGGAGCAGAGGGAGAAGTGAGACATCGTCAAGAGAGAAAAGGAAGGAAAGGAGGAAGCCCAGTCAGCGATCAGCGTTCAAGTCATGCAGGTCGAAATTAGGATACCTGGGGGGGCTAGATAGACGGTGAGGGGGCCTGTGAATTACCTAGGTACCTGGGCTCGGTCGAAAATCTCACAGATGCTTGTCATCAGCCAACCCCGAGCAACCCACTACCCAAATATGCTCCGAGCTTCGTTCCTTGCGTCTATATGGCGACCTTATCTCCAAGAACAATTCCAGAAGATCGCGGTATTGTTGAATAATAAACATTATGTTGGCGTCTGTGCTTGGTCGCGTCTTCTCGGCATCTGGCGTGCGGCACAGCCTTGCCCGCCCCGGCCTTGACAGGCAGCCACTACAGGCAACCACTGCAAGTCAAGTTGGCCAGGAAACGAAATCTAACATGATTGATCGTGTCACACAACAATGGAATGACTCATCCGGCTCCTGTCGCGGTCGATGTCCTGACTTCGGTTGTCTCTGGCGCTCATTCAGATTGAAAGAGGGAATTTAAAGCGTAGACCTGACTGAATAGTTACCGCTTTGACTTCAGGGTTAATTTTTTTGGCGTACGTAGTTGGTCCAGTTCTTGCTGAATACTCTGTGGTTGCTTGACCGCACGCAGCTGCGAAGGATGGCCTGGCGACCGACCAACCGTCCACCAACCTGCGGCTCCGTGGGGCTCAGGGAAGTGTATTAAGTCTCTGAGGCAGTACTGGCTTCTTGGCACGAACAAACTTTTGTATTATGGCTTGTAATCAGGACGGTTTCCGGAATGAACATGACTAAATTGAAAGTGTTGGCGAGATAAAGAGTGGCATTAGCTGCTGTGACTGCAGCGCGTTGCGAGGCACCGTCACAGGTTTCTCCCGATGTCAGGGGGGAAAGGGCCCCCAAAAGCCCGCATGTCCAAGCATAAGCACAGAGGGTGAAAATTTGGTGCTTGAGCACTAGGTGCGCTTCACACACCGCATGTGCTAACCCCCTCATTTTCCCTTCTCTCTCCAGCCTGGCCCGAAGCCTTGCCTTTTCCCTTCTCTTCGCGCCCGGCGGAAATTGCTCGTGCCTCTGTTTCGAAACGCATCGCCGCAAAGACACTATTTCCATCTGACATTCAGACTTCTTCCAACGATAATCTGATGCTTCGATATCATATTACCTCTTGGGTTCGTCAAGGGAGTCGGCACAGGGAACTACTAGTTCCGTGGAAGAAACATACCCATGACGGCAAGATATCCAAAGACAAGGAGCAACCGACGTCCTTCACTCTTTTCCATGGACTCAGCTAGGAAGAAAACCAACACAGCCATTGGCAACACCATGCAAACACCGACAGTGACATTCGCACCAAAGTAGGCTAAGACGGCCAATGGCATGAGGAGGAATACAAGTATCAGGAGCAGAGCAACCGCCTTGGCGACTTGCTGGAGCGTGCTGCCTTTGTACACGCGATACTCCAAGTTGTCATCCTCTGAGCTGCGAGTCCGGAATGGTTGCTTCACAACGGTCAGTAAAACAACTCCATGCCAACCCTCATCTGTGTACTCGACCACTCACAAGCAAACATTCGGCTAGACCCATCGCCGGGACGAACTCGTGAACGAAACGCGCTATCGGTCCCCTCTCCGGCCCGACCAGGCGGAAGAGATCCACATCTTGAGAATCATACATCTCCCACCGGTCTGGTTGCTTCCCGATCCAGTCATGTAACATACTCAGAGCTCCCGGCTGTGGACGCGCGCATTCCTCTATGGTCTTCCAAAGGAGGAAATCAGTACCTAGAAAGAACAGACATCGTCAATATCAACAATCTGAAGGTCAAAACATTGGCAAGTGCCATGCTGGAAGGTATACCGATTTGATTTGTTTTGTCCCTGATTTCCCTCGACATCATCTTCAACCTCTTGCGATCTCGCTTTCCTCGACCGAAACGGTGGGGCTCGACGCCATTCTTTGCTTCAATCCTCCTTTGAAGTCGACGCATCTTTCTTGAAAGGTTTTGTATCTCCATAGCGGTTATCTCTAGCACCATCGACCTCTCTGTCGCAAAGATGGGATAGAAGTTGAATTGAGGGTCTCTTGACTTCAATCGAGCAAGCCCTACCTGCCCCACATCCTGTTCTGCAATATGGCATCAGTTCCATCACGGGTGTTTCCACCAGCTGACGTTACTTACCAGGACCTATATCGTCTTCGACCACTGCACGAGGAATCGTTGTCGATCCCGAGCCTTCGACATTGCTACCACCGCCGTTGCCCTGGCCAGTCCCAGGTGCCACCGCCTCATGTATCACTGAGGATGCCTGGCCGGCCCTGGCACCCCTCTCCAACTCGTCAAGGTCGATGGATGCTCTCGGCATATTCAGGCACACATTGGCAGAGCAGTCAGAGCTGGATAATTGGTAAGACGCTCGTGCCGACGGTCGAGTGATCTCGAGTGGGGCACGCCAGCTTTATACGGAGTACTCATGCCACGCCACGGCACTCGATTCAACGGCAGATCGTCTTCTCACTCTGTCCGGCGCGCCTCGTGGCGGCCGCTGTGAATGCCTTGGGGCCCTCACCACCGTGTCAAACACTGCCACGAGCTATGATCTGCGACCATCCGGCCGCTCTATTGATGTCGGGCGCCACCTACGCAGCGAATGGCATATCTTGGCCCCCCATACCAAGAGTCTTGAAGATCATGGTCGAGCACACCTCAACACCACTTGGAAGGCTGGATGTGTGAACAGGACATTGAAGTCGGGCGTCATCGCCGCAAAAGTCTAATGTCGGTTGGCGGGTCACGTTATACTGCCGGCCCCCAACATCACGCGATGGTCGACACCGACTTCACGATTCATTGGGCGCCGCCGCCGGTGTGCAGCTGTGATGGTGTACAGCAGCTCCTTAGCGCAGTGTGCAGGACGACCCGACCCGTCAGGACGAATCCCAAGCCTTCGGTAATCGGCAAGCATAGCAGCACTTTAGCCAAGGTGTGGAGGTTTTCCGAGGCGCATGCAAATGTGCGGTGAGGGGCAATCATCCTCAATTGTATAGCTATCTAATCGTATTTTGAATCCCCATAGTTGTCCAAGCTGCTTGTGTCTCAACCCTTGACCTTGAACTGAGCCACTTCCGCCAATGAGCAATTGAGTGGCATTCGCAGCCGAGTGTCCCCGTTTAGGTAGCCTCATATCCACGAGGTCCAGCAACACTGTGCACTAAGGAGCACCACTGAATAGAAATAATACCCTACGCAAAAGCCCTGAGCGTAAGGAGTTAGTTTCTTGTTTCTGTGTTTTTTTTTTTTGGTTCTCGGAAGGAAGTAGTGTTGAGATTAAAAGGGATGCATCCACTTACGTTCGCCCTCATGGACGAGGCGTTAATAGCCGACTTGTGCGCCTAGGTGCATAGGAGCGCCAGACATTCCACCTTCAGTTGTAGCATAGCCCTCGGGTTGTACCGCCGGAATTTTGTCTCCAGTCTTGCTCACGTGCTTAGCCCTACCCTTCTTGGGTGGCTTGGGTTTGATGATGATGGTCTCTTGTACCTCGTCGACCATTTCCGCGAACTCGGCTTCCGCCATATTTGGTGCTGAAGTGTTTGTGAAGGGACTTGCTGAACGTACGCGAATTTCTTTTCGAGGGCCTTTTGATGGACTGTGATCTGTGAAATCCAGAGTATGAACCAAGAGTCCTTCCGGAGCGGGCTTTATACTCGGAGCTTGCGGCTTGCGGCTCCACATCTTTGGTGCTGGTCTATACTCGAATTGTCCAAGTCGAACTTGAGCCTGTAGAAAAAGGAATGCTTTCAAAATCACTCTTCGATCCCCAAGCCCCGCAAAATCTGTGACAAAGGTCAATCGTTGGTCCCAGCTGCCTGATGATGTGGACAGCGGTTACTGGGCTAGATCGCGGTTCCGGATCCCCTGCGAGGCGCTGGGCCTGGGCCTTGCCCTGGTATAGAAAATACATGCTGGCATCCGAGCCCCTTCGAATTGTCCAGTGATTTAACCCCGCGGCTCAAGTGCTGACGCCTAAGCCAGGGGTGAATGTGACGATCCATGGTCCTCTAGTACGGCATCTATGAACGCAAGGAGGCAACCCTAGAGTGTATGTGCATAGTCGAGTTACATGGCGTCTAGGCTGGACGTAAGATCAACGGTACGGAGTACATGTATCAGGGGTAGTCAAGGCAATCGCCGTTGCACTGGCTGCACAGGATATGGCTTCCGACTTCCGTCCTCCTATTAGAACCGCAGCGTCTGTGCGTGCGGAGTCCAGGATGACGCTCAGGTTGCAGCCTCGGGGTTCAGCCTGGTCCACGACCTGATCTGAGCCAAACATTATCTGACAATTGCCCTGACCTTAGACCGGTTCGCTCGCCCCCGCATGCAGAGAGCTTCGTCTCGGGGACTCACGACCACTGCCTAGCTGCCCCGGATCGGATTCGAGACCCTTGGCTTGAAGTAGTACTTGTGATGTTTAAGCTGCATGACACATGTCCGTTACCTACGCTAATGCAATGCTGAACAGAAGATTCTTCAGGGGACAGATGAGAATGTGCCTCCGTTTCATCCGAGGTAACGGTGATGCCGATTCGACCGGGTGGGTCCAAGAACTGCTGTGCTTCCCTTGGATGAGCCTCAATTTGTATTTCTGAGGCTGGGGATCGGCATCGGAAGCGTAGCCAAAGGATGTCGCGAACACATCGCGTGTGGTCGCGTCTTGGACGCGTTGATGATTCACCTATCATTCAATCAGCACTGCCCAGGTAGAAACTAGGCCCTCAGCAGCTTCGATACCTCCGTATGTGCCCAAGTGCTGAGTCTAGAAGTCTTTCATGCACCAAACCCTGCTTTGCTAGCATCTTGCCAGTCTCGATGACCGTTAAAATATACATGCTCAGAAGTTATGTACATCTTCATGGTCCTTTTGACATGATTTGTGGGGCGACGGGAAGCCATCACTCGCATCCTGGCTACCGATCTACTAATGTTACTGTAGCGAAATCCGGTCGTCTCTTTGCCTGCCATCTTGATGTGTGGAGTACTATAATTCTTTGTATATACCCCCTCCCGGCACTGTTGTCGATCTTTACATGCCGAGATACTTGACAGGCATTGTCCCGAGACGATGGGAATTAAAATGATTACCAGGTTCCCCCGTCCCCTTCTACTCACCCTGGGAAGTGACACTCGCTCGCTCCGGCTCCGAAACTGTTCACTTAGATAAGTATGCGTTTCCTTTGGAAATTCCATCAGAATTTCTCTGGGCAGTTAAAACCGCGCATGATACATCGGGACGGTAAATGCGGCCTCCAGCAAGCAGTCCGGGACTGGGAGACGCACGGTCATGAGCGACTCGCTAATACTTGCCCCTGTGCTTCACTCAGCCCATTCCAATGTATGAAAAAATGGGAAAGACGCTAATGCACGTGGAATCACTATCCGTCACAGACCAGAATTCCATTTAGGTGCATGAATTCGAAAGAGGAAAGGAGGACGACGTCTGGATCATTTGGGAGTAGGGGAGATCGTGTAGTTTTAGGGCTATGTATTCCTCCCCACGCAGTAGTACGAGTCGGTGTTTTCGGACAAGTATCCGCTTTTATGTTCATGGTGCTGACAATAGAGTTGAGCAATTTGCGGCTCTCTGCAGGCGGCTTGGAACGACGTGGATGTCCGCAGGCTTTGACCCGGGGCCTTTGAGTCTTCGATGTAGCCATCTGGGTACTACGTGAACATGTCCTCCCAGGCTAGGTTAAAAGGGTTCACCTCGGGTCTCACGTTCACGGCAGGCTTGCGGTCCGACCGACTGCTCAAAACGTTGACCATGTTCGAGGCCCGGCGAAGCAGTGGTATATTAGCAGCAGGGGCACGGGGCGGCGGACACTTGCTCCAGATCCCTTCCCACAGAACCTGATTGTGGACCTACTCATCGCCAGTGTCTCACGACCACCCCTTGTGGTCACTCAGCGATATGGTCAGACTGCCAGCGATACTCTTTGGCTTGACAACTTGTTTTCATTTGCCGACCATTGAACCTTAATTCCGCCAAAAATGCACGTTGTGCTGATGGTGGGCTGGAATTGCTTGAGCGCAGACGCATGCAGGCGGCGCAGCCCTCAACAAATTCCAAACTCATGTCCCAGTCCACGCCGTTTTATGCTGCTCGTCATCCCCAGACCCCGGGGCTTTTGACAACCATGGAAAGCGAGACAAGCGCGAAGTCCGCCACGTGGCAGCCATGTCGTTACCAGGGAGATCTTCACTCCGGGACAGCTTGTCCACGCCCGCGCCCCTGGAGGATATGCCCAGGTTGCATCGGATTCAACGGTTTGTTCATGCCGGTTCCTGGCAGCCTGGCAGGGTTCGGAGGCCAGAAGCCGTATCTCGCGGGCATCCCGATCACACCGGTGTCTTCACGTCATACGTACTATGGTGCCGTTGATTATGGAGCTTTTCAGGTTCACCGAAGAATACTAACTGCTTTTTCTCTGTTTGATGAGTCACACAACGAGGAAATTAGTTTCATTTCGCCCGAAAACAACCTCAGCATGCGGATTAGTCGGCCGCGCCCTAATTGCCTCGTGTGCTCAGTTTGAACCCCAGGGCTGACCGACTCCCCTTTCCTCAAAAGACCCAGTCTAGACTGAGGTGCTCACTCAACCCAGTGGGACTTGCTCCGGAGTATTACCCGCGCGGATCGACGGAGAAAGCCTCTTCTGTCACCTTCAGATCTATCGTCGAAGTGGGCGATCATGTCGTCCTTACCGAACAAACACGGGACTCACAGGTTATACCGGTATATGCTGCATGGGGAATTCACCAATCCCGCTGCTCAAGTGTGGGGCTGACCTAAAAGTGCAAAAATGATCACGGAAGTCCACAGCTGCGAAACATTCCGGTTGATCATCCACATCATCAACAGGATTCAACACACTAAGGCATTGTCAATTTGTCAAGCTCGCAGTCCTGCATCAGACAGTTGGATCAAACAAAGTCTGTAATTGACTAGGACGTTTCCTAATCCGTCGGTGTCCCTGTCCCTAAATTTGCTGATGGTCGTCCTTTCCCACGCGCCAATATTCGCATAATACACAATCTCGGTCCCGAACACGACGGATCGATCCCGAATACCGCAAAAAAAACGCATCCGGGACCAAGGAAGAATTCAACGCCCGAACACTGTGACATATCTAAATACCTGGGCGCCTGCACATGTGTAACATGAATGACATAAAATGGGGGTATCTCAAAGAATCTGAACTGCCTGCAGCACATAGATCAAACCAACGCCTACGAGAGCGAAGATGGCACCTCCGCTCAGCCCAGACACATCGGAGTACTCCGACGAAGAATCGCCACCGGATGAAGACGACGAGGACCCAGTCTGAGCAGCTGCGCCGGACCCAGCCGTCGCCGAGGCCCCAGCAGCAGCCGTCCCGGAGGCAGCAGCAGCAGTCTCAGTCAAAGCAGCCCAGGTAGAGTACTCGCCGCTCTTGGCCTGCGCAACAGTGACATCAAACGCGCCATACGGCTCTCCGTTGGCCGTATGGTCTGACAGCTGTGTATCCACGTCCGCCGGGTCCGCGACAGGGTCGTACGCGTACGCGTAGGCAAAGGTGGTCGTCGCGTTTGCGGCTCCGAACGAGTCCGCGTTCAGGCAGCCCCCACAGACAAATGTGGCCGAGACGTGCGTGTCGTTGACAAAGGTGCCGTCGGGGATCTGCGTGATTGTGATGGGGTTCGCCTTGTAGACGTTGGCGCCGTTGTCGATCTCGTAGCCCGTGGCGATCCGCGGCGATACCATGACGGAGTTTTCTTTGGCTGTGTTGGGCCAGGCGACGACCATGAGAGGCCCTGTCATTGACTTGCCGAAATCGATGCCACCCCATCCACCTCCGTTCTTTAGAGGCGAGACGAGCTGGACGATAACGTCGTCCTTGGGGTCTTGAGGCAGGGCCATGCCGAAGTGGAAGCCCTGGTTGGCGTAGCCGAGGAAGGTGATGTTCGAATTGCTGTCGATGTACTTGCTCGCTTGAGGTACGCCATCGCCACTGGCTGCTGTGGTTGTGCCCACGATGGACAGAATGAGGGTCACGAGAGTTGAGGGAAGGGCGTGCATAGTGAGTGACTGGTCTCGAAAATTGGCCTGCAATTTTCGTAGGATTTGTTGGTGAACGAAATATTGTACAAAAGAATAAGCTTGTTGCTCCTGCCGTTGACCCCAAGGGTCGTCGTGATGGGCGTCGTGGCCGACCTTATGAGTGACCTTGGATCTGGCGGTCATGGTGGGCGGTTGGAAATCATTGGTCCTGGAGCATCTCGAGCGAAACATCAGCCCAGTGTAGTGCGAGTCGCCCCCCTGAAGGGGATGGATGTTTCATCGCCAAGCCAGGATACAGATCACAGAGCATTCTCAGCCAACCATGCGGGAGGTTTTTTTAAAGAGGCAACTATCATCTGGCAAAGTATAATGCTGGGTACCGGGTTGAGTTTGCCTATTGCGAACAGAAGGGAACAGTGGTGGTACGTCACCAGCAGACGAAGATGTGAGGGAACCCTGGATCCTTGGCTCGCGAAACCCTGAAAACGGGCCTGCACCTGCCAAGCGCAACCCCCCCCCCCTTCACACCCCATGATCAGAGGGTTTGGACTGAGGCAGTCGCTGCTCACCATCAGAACTGCCACTCATAAAGGTCCCCTCTACGTTTCAATTGAGACTTGTTCCAAACAATTCCTAGCATCTAATGCAGAATCTGTATCCTTAGAGCTCGTTGACATTGTCAGATGGCCTGATTAAACATCAATTTTAACCTCAGGAATTCTTACCCGTCTTTCATTCAGAATAGTATGATTGACCGAAGTAGGAAAAAAAGGAGAACCATCCAAACTAGGGTAATTGAAGCGTGGCCTCATAAGGTTCGAGTGAGAGACTCTGCACTGGGCTATATACTTTGGATGTAGCCTTATTACCTTTCAGTTGCGCTTTCTATTTTATCTTCGTCGCAGCAACAATCGTGTAGATAGTGAGGGTCTTGCCGGGGAGGGGGGGCGCGGGGCTGGTTTGCTTATGTACCTCAAGTGCTTCAATGTGTTCAAGCACTCCAGTCTGGTGTTGGAAATATTGCGGCTCAACACTCGTCAGCTGACCTGCAGGTGTCAGCCTGATTACAGTACTATAGCCCCGAGAACATCTTCCCCGCCTTTGGAGAGCCTGCTCATCAGAGAAGTGCTGCACACCTACATTGAGCCTCAGGACCGACTGAGTTCAGAATTGAGCAAATCATGGCGGCATCCGCGTCCGCACCTAATCAAACTCTGACTGGAAGCTTCTGGGACAAGGCCTTTCTCTAATATCCCCTCTCGTTCCTTTCATCATGAAAACTTTGGGATTGCTTTTTGGTGGCCCGATGTAACTTAAACAACCTTGGAATAGGCTGCCTGATTCACCTAGTTATCTGTCGGATTTAATCTCAAACTGCTGGTGCAATACGGAGATATTGACCGCGAGTTGCAGGAATGTGGACACAACACACGGCCCACGGGGGTGATGTCCTAGGTGCTTTACGGCTGCCTTATGGCTACCTAGGTATGCAGACCTGAAGTGCTATATATGTTCAGGCCCTGCTGGGAATGAGTGGCTTGTCCTGGCTGGGACCGACTCGCCCTTGTTGAATATGGACGAGGCGCACGACACAGATATCATCAACAACCTCGAAAGCATGACATCAATGCTTTTGACCATACTGTGATTTCAGCATCACAATCTGGAGGTCTACATACAAGTGACTGGATTCTACCCGTTCAAGCTCTACTCCTCGCTTTTGCCCACTAAGTCTCCTCAGCAATGGAAGTTCGGGGAAACAACAGCGTGTGTTCGTAAACAAGAATGAGGAACGTGACGATTCTGAAGCTTGGTTGGCATGGCCGCAGTTGAGGAGATGCGAAATTCTTTCGCGCTAGTGTCTCCGCCTGCAACCGAATCGCCCGATGGCAGTGGGCCCGCTCTCCAAGTTGCCTAGTTGTGCAACCTGGCTGAGCCTAATTTGACGACAGTTCGTCTCCTGCAATATTCTGCCAAGTATCCTGCTCATATTTCACCTCTACCAAAATGCAACTCGGACTCCAGGGAAAGGTCGCGCTGGTGACAGGTACGCATGCATGGGGTCCCACGACAGGCACGACATCAGCCTAGGCCAATTCTGACAATGACCAGGCGGTACCAAGAGCATCGGTCTCTCCATTGTCAAGTCATTCCTTGACGAGGGCGCAACCGTGCATTTCTGCTCGCGCACCAAGTCAGACGTCGATGCTACTGAACAGTCCCTATCTTCATCCTACGGCCAGGGCAAAGCCCACGGTCACGCCGTTGACATCACCAAGTCCGAGCAGGTATCAGAGTGGGTCAACCAGTGCATGAAGCTCAGCAGCCGCATCGACGTCGTCGTGTCCAACGTCTCCGCCCTGGCCGTGGACAACAGCCGCCAGAGCTGGGACTCGGCGTACCAGGCCGACATCGTCGGCACCTACAGCCTGGTCGACGCCGCCCTGCCCCACCTCAAGGAGTCCAAGGGCAGCATCATCACCATCTCCTCCGTCTCGGGCCGCTACATCGACTTCACCGCGCCCTCGCCGTACGGCGCCTTCAAGGCCGCGCTGAACCACTACACCTCACAGCTGGCGCATAGGCTCGCGCCCTCGGGCGTCCGCGCCAACTCCGTCAGCCCTGGCAACATCTACGTCGAGGACGGCATCTGGGGCGATATTGAGAGGGAGAAGCCTGAGTTCTTTGCGCAGCAGCTAAAGGAGAACCCCATGGGGAGGATGGGGAGGCCCCAGGAGGTCGCAGATGCGGTGGTATGGCTTGCGAGCGACAGGGCGAGCTTTGTGAGCGGCACCAACTTGTTGGTCGATGGGGCTGTCTCCCCTGGCGTGCAGTTTTGATCTCTAGCGAAAGCCGTCCTGCTACATCAACGTCATTGATGCCTATTGATTCGCAGCTGGCCGCAATGGGAACATATGCAAGTCAGATAACAGCATTGTGTGGAAGTATCACGGCCAGCAGAAACATCATTGGCATGGGAAATTTGAGTCCTTCGCTACTGGTAGCAGGCTTTCTGCCATTGTGCCTTATCACAATTGAAGCAGACTTTGAATTTGAATGAAATAAGTAGAAAATAGCGCGCTGGTGTGAAGGGGCCCTTTTAAGGAGTTCCGTTTCAGTGCTTCAGCTGTTGTTCCTTTTGGCATAGGACTGGTCGCTTCGGGTTGTCATACAGCGGATTCGAGACGGGTGTCACAACATATCCTGCCGACGCTGCCACGACCGATAACCTACCAACTGCAGCTCACCATTTTCAGGAAACACTCATTGGCCTAACAACTGTTAACTAATGCAATGGCGCTTCAGGAGCTGCGCCGCATCTACCGGCTCGCCATCTTCCGGGTCCTGTCCACAATCTGAGGGCGGACGATGACCCAGTGATTATATGCACACGACAGCCTGTTGCGGAAATGGGGCTGATTACCTATCAAGTTCTCCGTAGTCGGCAATGTATATGGTCGTCCTAGGGCCGTGGGGTCTGGGGAACCAAGCCTCAATCGAGGCTCCTGCAGGCCGGCTTGCCGTAGTCTCGGGATAGGCCGGATCACCAATCCCGCCCCATTGCCCCCGGGAATTCAGCCTGAATCTGGGGTCTCTATTGGATGGTTTTGCAGCATCTCATTGCCTTTCAGTCAGCTTATAACCTGAGAAGTTCAGATCAACGAGTTAGTGGTTCGCAGGTCAAATACGTGTATCGGCTGCTTCCTCTTGGTCGGTTCGGCATGTTAGGTTGCGAAAACTATAAAGTCTCTTTGCAACTCGGTGTTCATATTTATCCTGTTCTCACTTAACCGCATGCTTTGCACCTACATGAACAGTCTGAATTGTCCGGTTCCAACGCACGGATATAAACCACACCCGTATAAGCTTAAACAAAAGCATGGAGACGTATCTTTGGCTCGCCGTGGTGTTGATCATGTGCGTTTCCGGGATCTCCTTCCTCGTCCAAATATGGCAAAAGAGGGAGGCCAAGCAGACGCGAAACGCAGAACCATTTCCAATCCTGGAGGCACGAACCTTGTCATCTCTGATGTTCTGCGATGGCATACCCCGCGCGCATCATCCCTTTCATTGGCAGGGTGGACAAAAACCTGCCTTGCATAGGGTTGGTATCCATTCGATGCCACATGTCAACAGCATTGAGCTTGTAGGTCATCCACGATTTTAGGCCACGCATATCTGGTTTACTAATTCAAGAATCATGCACGGGCAGGATGGCACCGCTATATCTCTGCCACAGAGTGCCCACGTGCGATATGCGCGCGAAGGCTTTTGATATGAGGCCGACTTCGTGCCAGGAGTTCAAGTTTTAATTGTGTGGGTTAGGATGAAGTAACCCTTTGAGCCCGCAACCCTTCTCAATTTTTACAAATCCTCTGATGCAAATGTGTACAAATAGATATTTGGAATCTGGAGTCGTTGGTCTTCTACCTTACGGACATTTGTCACTCCGAATACCAAGCGTGCCACATCCATTCTGTGAATTCTGAATTGCTAGTCACATTAAATTCATTCTTCGTTCGCGCTGTGTTACCGACTTTCCCTGGCCTCCATTTCAACTCCAGGACTCTTTGTGTACTGAGGATTGACAGAAAATGCCCGCCGGAAGCGGTGCCGACAGCTGAACTTCTTTCAATTCCAAAATTGAGTCAGGAATCTGATGTGACGCTGCTTTGTCTACATGACTGTACTGGCGGACAAAGTACCTACACCCATGAAGACTTCTCAGAGCTTCTAAAGCCCGAATAGACCCCTGTGGTCAACTAGTATGACGAGCGGTTACCGGCATCCGCAGAATTAATTTCCCCGGTGGTCCAATTTCGACTTTGAAAAGATTAAGCAAATCAAAGAAATTGACAACTAACATGCTGTCCAGCAGCGCGGAGTCCAGCGGCGAATCCGGCGCAGAGGATTATCAGGCCTCCAATTCGTCCGATGATTATGAGAACGACATTTACCCACCAGGGTTCCCCCTTTCGCCAGCGGTATATGAACAAAATGAAATTGCCGAAGATGAGGCTGATGAGGACCTGCCCGCAGATGACGAAGGAGCGTTTCTTGAGGAGAGGCTTGAATACAGACGGTTCGAGTCTCTATACCCGTACAGATTTCTAGATCCCGATGGGATTTGGAAACCTCCTCAAGGTGTGTTGGAACAGCCACTCGCTGGTCGGTTGCGACACGAGACGATCAGGAAGTTGGCGATGTCGGGGCATCATGTCGAGTTCGTGCCACCCTGGACCGATCCGGACTGGAACAAGCGCTTTGTATTCGTCGGGGAGAGACGGAAGGTGGTAGGGGAGCCAGAGGAAGAACCCGACCCGGACGAAGACCCAATGTATAAAAGGTACGCGAAGCAGGGCATAATGCAGACCCAGCGGCCCGCTCTTCGGGAAGAGGATGCGATAAGGAACCCGACGGATGCCGCGAAGAGGTATGGCATTGATCCCAACAATGTGGATATCCCAACCTACGGAAACTCGGCGGCCACACCGATGCAGGCGAACTTCAACGTGCCGCTGCAAAACCCCCGAGAAACACCGAGCAACCAAGGACCGAGGGCCGTGATCGACAAGGACGACTACGACGCGGTGTACTACCAGTACCGGAACGCCGTAGCTGCCAAGGGCGGATATGCTACCGAAGACAACTTTCGGCGGGTACTCACCACCGTGGCTCCTGGAACCATTAATCCAGACTTGGGTGCAAGCTGTGACGCACAAATGGCGAGCGCGCTTTTACAATACGTGGAAAAGAAGGACAAATACGAACTGCAGGAAGAATACCAGAGACTTCTTTTTGGTGGCAACACGGCCAATGAGGTACGAGTCTTCTCTATTCGGTGATCGACAGCTCACTTGTGATGAAAGCACTCACTGATAAGTGATACTCGCAGCTCGTGGAGACCGGTATATGGACGATGGATAAGACCGCCAACACTGATCTGGCCACTCCATTACACGAGTAAGTTGGGGGCTAACCTGCCCTAACACTCCACAGAGTTTCGTTGACCAAGGAAACCACAGCCTCTTGATGAGGGGCAGATGGGAGGTGACTACGAACAGGGGACTCCCCCAACCCGATGGTGACCGTCCCAAGTACACAAGAAAGGTGTATAATTTTCCGACCCAAAAAGGTGAATATTGCGCTGTACGTGTTTTCCCTACCCTTTGCCATTGCCCAGGGTGGAACGCAATGCGCCGTGCTGACAGCAGCTTTGCAAGGCGAATGACTTTGTCTGGATGGCCATGCAACCTGCCCTTCAACTGGCTACCACGATTCTCAACAGCGACCACCCAGCAACATGGGCTTGGGCGGATATTTACAAGATGCGTCCATGTCGAGATTCAAGGATAGCCCCTGCTAAAGTACAAAACATTGTATGGCTTCCTATACTCCTTCGTATCTGCTCGTTTACTTGTTCGAAACTCAGCATGGGACATGCAGGGTTTTGTGCTAACAGGCCTTGGGCGCACCGGCGAAAATTCTAAGACCAAATCTATATGCGATTTGTTTGCAAGGTTTAAGCAGTATCTGAATCTTACTGACGATCTGTACAGTTAGGACAGCATATCGCCGCGGGGGTCGACAGGAAAGACTACTTCGCCGTGTACCCCGACGAAGATCGAAGCGAGTTCTTTCCAGAGCAGCAGAGACTGGCTGATCTGGGGTTCGACTCCGTCTATTGGGTCTGCGAGGTTCTCAGGAGATGTCTCCAGTGGGAAATTAACGCGAAATACGATACGATCGGAGGAAAAACTACGTCGGATCACCAGATGGCTTGGACGTCAATACTCGCGACCGACAGTGCTTGGAACCAGCCTTTCAAGATCATTATCAGTCTCTCCGCGGATTTTATATGGCCGCTACTGATTGACGACTATTCGCAGGCCGAGAAGGCGGTCTGCAGTTTCACTCTGGCGTCGACTATGGTGCATGAATTGTGTGTAAGTAGAACCCGAGACGAGAGGGGGGTGGGTTGTTTTACTTGTTCTTGTCAATTACTAATCTCATCCGCTCCAACAAAAACCAGCACGCTATAGTATTTGCACGAGATCAGTTGATGCATCCCCGGAGGATGTGGTTAAGGTTCGACCCCTCGGGCTCCGACTGGGCTAGAGAGATTGGGCCTGAATGTCTGGAAGCTCTGAAAGTGTTTGGATATCGCCAGGTGTGGGACGAGACATTGGGGGATAATGCCCTGGTAATGTATACACAAGATGCTGAGCACAATTATTTTGCAGATGAGAACTCCTGTGAAGAAGGCTGGGCAACTGAAAACCAGGTGCGTACGAATCCCCGTTAGTTCTGGCTAGTCCGGTTACGTTTTCCATCAAATACGATTACCCGAAACATCTGTCTCTCAGGAAATAGAAGGCTGACATGATTTCTTGCTCTGAATCAGTATTGGGGTGGCGCCCCAGTCCATATGAATAAAGGCAACTTCCTCCCGGAGACGCGGTTTACCGACGAGGTTATAACCATGGGTGCCTTCGACTCATGGCCGGGAGACCTTGCGCTACGGACATACAAAATCGTTCCATTCAACATGATCGAGAAGTTTTTCACCCAGCATTTCTGGCAACATGACCTAGAGAAGTGGGGCCACGAGGCAATGAAGATCTGGCCCTTGGCCTCACCGAGGGCATTCTGCAACTGGAACACCATCAGTTGGCCACAAGTTCAGGCTCGCTTTGGCTGGGCAGCGAAGGCATGGCTATCGGATGTATCCAGGCGAGTAAAGAACGACTATGAGAACGCCGTGCTCTGGGCCTGGCTCCGTCAATTGACCCGCCTCGCCGTCGAGCCAAAAATGTGCATGATCCGGTGGCACAAACAGCAGAAAGATTGGAAACTGACGGACAAGTCTCTATGGGCCCTGCGAAATACCTGCAGCGAAAGGGCAGAAACAGTCATGAATTACCTGAAACAGCTCTATGACGAAGTCTACTCCGGGCAGCCCTTACCAGAACCTACACCACCTATCGTACACAGTCATTTTAGGGAGGCATTTGCCGCCTTGTCCAGCATGCACAGAGCTCTGAGCCACGAGGCTTCGCTCTATCAGCTTATTACCATTGATTATCATAGACAAATTAGTCCTCAAACAAAGTCAGACATCCGTGAATTCTACGCCGCGAGGTTCCGGGACCGTTTGGACGGAATCCACCTCAGGATCGCCGCCGACTGCATCGCGTTCCTGGACATGTTCACAAGAGTCGATGCGATGGTTCTCCTAAGAATAGCCCAAAGCGACCCAGCCGTGCAATTGTTGGACACTGGGCGGCTGGAGCTCAGGGAGAAGTTTGTTGCAGTCCAGCACGCCTTCCGCCCAGTAAGACAGACATTCGATGAGAACCCTGACGCCTATGCCTTCAGCATACAGGACTTCGCCAACGTCATCCCTATCAGCGCCGAGGATAACACGAAGCGGATCGAGAAGCTGGCGAAGAAGCAACTCCGAACGTTGACTGGAAATCTGTTGACCATAGCTCAAGGGTGGATACAAATCCTCGAACGAGGCGAGGAACTTAAGAGTGCAGTCGACGGCTCACAGGGTGCTGAGATGAATCGCAAACTCGCCGCGGCAGCGAATTACGTCAACGACGTCAAGAAAGCTCAAGATCGTGAGGTGGCGATGCGATTTCCTCCAGCACAAGCCCTGTACAGGAGGCTGAGTGACCCCATGTTGGCCAATTTGTTGCAACAGAACCAGAATGCCCCCGATCCCACCATGCAGACGCATCGCTTCAACACCGTAGCACCACAACAAGGACAGATCAACCCCTGGCAGACGGTTTATGCTGAGGCATCAGGCTTTGTGCCATTCCGAGACCCCAGGACCGGCTTCACGCGGTTCCACAGGGCAAACATCCCGACCGAAGCGGGGCCCTCGGTCAACCCCATGGTGGCGGCACAGGCTCAAGCCCAAGGCCAGAGCCTCGTTGGGGCCTTTGCACCAGGGGGGAACGTGCAAGCACCAGGCGGGCAGTTCCAGGGCCCAGCGGACCCCGAAGCCAACTTCAGGGGTCTGATGCAAGGGCTAGCTCTGAGACCGCCGAGGCCTGGTGACCCGATGCAGCCCCAGCCTGGGTATGGTGGTCAGCCTGCCCCCGGAAGCAGTGCTCTCGATGCCATGTCCGCCCTGATAGGCGAGAGAGGGCGCCAGTTGGAAGCCAACCCTGCACTAGCGGGACAAGTCGTCCCGGAGATCTACAACCGCGCCTTGCAGACTGTTGCGGGGCCCAACGGGGCGGGCCTGATCAACACCAACGTGCCGGGCGCCAACAACCTCTTTGGCACGTCTGCCGCGCAGAGCAGCATGGCTCAGCAGCAGCTCGAGGGGCTGATCAGGCAACAGACGTTGGGGCCAAACCCGTACGCCACGCTGGCGAATTTGCCTCGGCAAGGCCCAAGAGTAGGCGTTGCTCCACCAAGCCAGGCTTATGAACCCGTCGGCGGCAACGTCTTTCAGGCATATCCGCTACCAGGACCTCAGAGCCAGCAGCAGGGCTTCCCACAACAGCAGGCTTTCCCACAACAGCCACCATTCCAGTCTCAAGGAGGACTTCCACAACTCAGACCTGAGAACCAGCAGCAGGCTTTCCCTCCACAGGCACCGTCTCAGCTTCAAGGATTCATCCCGCAACCAGGATATTATCCTCCAGGAGCATCCCAAGTACAGGGCGGACCTTGGCCCCAAGGACCAGGATACCCGGACCCTCCTCAACCGCCACCAATGCCATAGATCCAATGTCGCTACTCACTCGAGGACTTGGACTATCTGTGTGACTTGGGAACATATCAAGGGGGCTCACGGGAGGTGGCTTTCATGGTGTGGCACTTTGAACGGGGGTATCGAAGGATCTATGCCCTCGGTGTCTGCAGAATGTATAATATCAGCACGAGATAATTCTTGCAAGCTCTTATTAATTCCAATACCGTTTTCTTTGTCATTAGTCAGCTCAGGCGCATTAGAACTACTCCACCAGCCGTGACGACAAGTCGAGGGGTATTTCAAGATGGCATGCCGGTATGCAATGCATCATTCCGCAAATCATGTGCTTGACCAGAAGTTCCATTCCGTAACGCCCCATCCTTTTGTGATTGCTAGCCATAAACTCCGTTCTATGCATCCAAATTGGCCAAATTACTGCTTCTGCTTCTTCTCGGGATGTCCGGATTCGCCGGGTTCAGAGGTAGGAACGTCGGGTAGCTTGCTGGCAATTTCCTTTGCGGCCGCGACGTCTTCGGGATTGGCCTCCGCCTCTGCCTTTGCCTCGACCTTAGCGGTGTCCTGGACCGGAGGGAAATACACCCTAGTAAATGATTAGTCTAACTGGTCTCCTCAAAAGACTCACATCCTGTCTCTGATATACTCACGGCAAGTACTGGGCGTAAGACTCATCATCCTGCCTGACCCACGTGACAAAGACGATTTTCTCCAGCTTCTCTCCTTTTTCGCTCTCCAGAAACTTCTTGACAGTGGAGATGGCAACAGGCGCAGCCTCATGAGGGGGGTAGCCATAGATGCCGGTGCTGATACCGCACAGGGCCAGCGTCTTGCAGTCTTTGTCGACCGCCAAGTTCAGCACCTTGTTGTAGGCCGACGTCAACAACTCCTCGCTTTCCCGCGGCTCGATGGCGTCGTAGATGGGACCGACGGCATGGATGACTTTTTTGGCGGGCAGGTCGTGTCCACTAGTGATTTTCGCGTCGCCTGTGTTGCAACCCCCAAGGGTGCGGCACTCGGCCAGGAGGCCAAGGCCAGCAGCGGCGTGGATCGCGCCGTCGATGCCGCCGCCGCCAAGAAGCCTCTTGTTGGCGGCGTTGGTGATGGCATCAACCTCGAGCTTCGTGATATCGTGTCGCACGAGGCACACGCGGTCGTTCAGCGCCTTGGAAGGGGCGATGGAGCCATCGGGCTTGAATGAGAGGGTTGTGGGGATCTTGATGCCTGAAGGGGTCGACGGGAGCTTGCCCAGCTTGTAGAGCAAGGAGAGAGTTGGGATTTCATCGGCTTTGAGGAGCGACATCTTGACTGGCTTAGTTGCAAAGGGACGCGAACCTGCAAAACGGCGCAGAAACATTTATTGGCGTGATGGTGCCGGCTTGCGATTTACAGAATTGCAGTCGCCAGCAGGTGGTACCGACGGTGGTGGGGTTTGATGATGTGGTGTTCAGGTTTACGGGAGGCTGACGACAACAGAGCCAAGGAGTAAGTAGATAATAGAGATGACGACAGCGGGGAGGTAGCTAGATGCAGCTCCATATCCAGCAGGGGTCAGCTCCAACGTTCGCGTGGTCTTGGGCGGCGATCCAGGGCGCTTATCTTATCAGGGAGCACTGCCCCTCGTTATTTCACCCGTGTGTTGGATCTGCGCCTAGGAATTTTGAGTCATCTCGGGGAGCGTCTCGACCCTTTGATAAACGGCCGCCGGACGATCGAGCCTTCAGATCTCATTCCTCAGAGCTATAATCGCGCCGTTTCCACATCCTGGAACCAAGAAATTACAACACAAAACCAATTGGCTCGAGAAACCATACCGACAGTTCTAACCGTACCTGTCCTCCCAACACCTCCCACCATGGCGGACACAGTCGAGAATGCCAATGCCGCCATGGCAAAGCTCCAGCTCGACGAGGAGACGGGTGAGATGGTTTCGAAGGGAGAGCTGAAGAAGAGATTGCAGAAGAGAGCAAAGAAAGCTGCCAAGGAAGCCCAGGCGAAGGATGCGGCTCAGAAAGCGCCGGCCTCAGGAGGTTTTGATGGGGCAGGGAAGAAGGCACCGCCAAAGCCCAAGGGGAAGCAGGAGGAAGTCATCGACACCGACGCCATGTTCAAGCAGGGGTTCCTCGCTGAAGTCTTCAAGGAGAGGCCAATGAAGCCGGTCTTCACGCGATTCCCTCCCGAACCAAACGGGTTCCTGCACATCGGCCACGCGAAAGCAATTGCAGTCAACTTTGGCTTCGCGAGGTACCACGGGGGCGAATGCTACCTGAGGTACGTTACAAGGCCGGGTTATGTCTACTTCATGGAGCTGACTTGTCGTTCCTGCAGATACGACGACACCAATCCCGAAGCGGAAGAGGAAATATACTTTACTGCCATCTTGGACACCATTAGGTGGCTCGGTTTCAAGCCTTACAAAATAACCTACTCCAGCGACAACTTCCAGAAGCTATATGATCTCGCGGAGAAGCTGATAGGACTCGGAAAGGCATATGTATGCCATTGTGATGGTCAGTAACACCACGCCAGGAAAGAGATGTCGGGAGCTGACAGGGACCCAGACGCGGAAATCAAGTTGCAGCGCGGCGGCGAAAAGGGAGAGAGCCCTCGATATCGATGCAAGCATGCGGATCAGTCGAACGAGGAAACCCTCCAGAAATTCAGGGATATGAAGGATGGCAAATACAAGCCCAGAGAAGCGTTCCTTCGCATGAAGCAGGACATCACAGACGGTAACCCGCAGATGTGGGATCTCGCTGCCTACCGGGTCCTGGACAAGCCTCATCACCGTACAGGAGACGCCTGGAAGATCTACCCAACCTACGACTTCACGCATTGTCTGTGTGATTCGTTCGAGGGCATAACCCATTCGCTTTGTACAACCGAATTCATCCTCAGCAGAGTGAGCTATGAGTGGCTGAACAAGACGCTGGAAGTCTACGAGCCCATGCAGCGCGAGTACGGACGACTCTCCCTCAGCGGCACTGTCCTTTCCAAGCGGAAGATCTTGAAGCTTGTGGAGGACAAGATTGTGCGAGGCTGGGACGATCCCAGGCTGTACACACTGATGGCGATCAAGCGACGAGGTGTCCCTCCAGGCTCCATCCTCGAGTTTGTGAACGAGCTCGGTGTCACGACCAACGCCACTGTCATCCAGATTGCCCGGTTCGAGCAGTCCATCCGGAAATATCTGGAGCGGACAGTACCCCGGCTGATGCTGATCCTGGACCCTGTTCCGGTCGTCATCGAAGACATCGGAGCTGAAGAAGACAAGGAGCTCACGCTGCCATTCTCACCAAAGAACCCCGCCATGGGCAGCCACATTGTCAAGCTGACCAAGACCGTGTACATCGACCGCTCTGACTTCCGCGAGGTTGACGACCCCAGCTATTTCCGCCTGGCGCCGGGCAAGACCGTCGGCTTGCTCCAGGCCCCCTACCCGATCAAGGCGACCTCTTTCACCAAGGACGACGCGACCGGCAAGGTTACAGAGGTGCGCGCCGTCTTCGACCGCGAGTCGAAGAAGCCCAAGACGTACATCCAGTGGGTCGGCACGGATGGCTCCCGCCGCTGCGAGGTGCGCGTTCACAACCAGCTCTTCAAGAGCGACAACCCCAGCGCCGTCGAGGGTGGCTTCCTGAACGACCTCAACCCGGAGAGCGAGGTCATCTACCCTGACGCGATCATCGAGTCCGGCATAGACGAGGTCAAGAGGCGAGCACCCTGGCCCGAAGCGGCGGGCGAGAGCGAGTTGGGCAAGGGAGGGCCCGAGTCTGTTCGGTTCCAGGGAATGAGGGTTGCCTACTTCGTGAGTTGAACCCCTGGACTACTACTGGCCTCTCGACGTTGGCTGTATTACTAACGCGCGCTCCTCACAGGCCATGGACGTCGAAAGCACGGACGAGAAGATTGTCCTGAATAGGATTGTGTCATTGAAGGAAGATGCCGGCAAGAAATAGATGCTGTCTTTATCGCTGCAGACCAGGATAGCCGAGAAGCTCGATTCGTCTCAATGGCGTCAACAGCTACTGAGTGCTGGTAGCCTACATGATGGGAATAAAATACCGTGCGTCCTCGTGTCATCCGGTCGCGTATTTCGAGTCGACCAGCCACCGCTGGGCGTGCCCTCTACAGTTTAAAGGTTAACTCAAGTTGAGGGACGAACTGATAAGTGCAATCTATGTTTGTGGCATATTTGCTGGTGGGTGACACATGGCTATGCAACGGCAGCGTTCCAGAATGGAAGCCGTCATACAGTACCCGTCACATCATGAGATACCATCCCACCGCATACAGCAAGCCAAAACTCCCTCGGCACCAGTCTCAACGCATAGACAGCGGACGGGACGCTAGTAATTCTGCTCGTCATTCCAGTACAGCGTCTCATGCTGGACCTCAGGCCCGGTGGCCAGCAGCTCCCAGCCGAGCTTGAGCTTGATGTACTGCAGGGCGTGGCTGGCGACCTTGATGGCGCCGACGTCGGTGGGGTGGTACTGGGGCCCGATGTCGTTGTGCTGCAGGATGCCGCTCGTGTTGAGCAGGTGCAGGAAGGGCTCGCTAGTGGTGTTTAGCCGCGAGGTCCGGTTCGTCACGCCGTCGTAGACGACGGGGCTCGCCAGGTACGCGGGCGAGTTGAAGTAGGCGTAGACCGCGCGCACCTGCGGCTCGAAGCCGTCGGGCGAGTTGGGGAGGTAGGTGTTGCCGTACTGGTAGAAGCCGAGCCAGAGGGTCTACCGTGGCGTTAGCGAGGGGCTGATCTTCTTGGTTTCACGGGGACGAAAGCTGGGCGGGTGGTGTGGTGCTTACCATCAGGACGACCTGGGCGTTGGGCCAGACGCCATGGACACCCTGGATCAGCCTGGTGAGGCTGTCCTGGTATGTCTGTGCCGAGACATTGTTGTGGGAGTTTTGGTCGTTGGTGCCGATGTTGATGACCACCAGATCGGCGACCGATTGCTTCGAGAAGTCCCAGGGTTCTGCGTTCTCGAGGTTCGCTGCGGTAGTTACTGGTCAGCGGCTGCGTGTATGTGAATGGAAATTTTGCCCCCATTTTCAACACCCAACACAGAGGGAACCACATAGCAGGAGGGGGTTTCTTCTCACCTCCATACTGCTCGACCGCCCTTCCACTCGTATCACAGCTGTAGAACCACTGCCGCGCCTGGCCCCTCACATTCCCCCAGCAATTCTGGTCGCTCGCACAGATGCCCGGGTACGCAGTGACGCTGTACTCGGACTCGCCCAGCCCGGCCCCGATGCCATACCCGAAGCTCGACAGGCCCTCGTACGTCGTGTACATGCCGCTCGCCAGGCTGTCGCCGATGAACTCGACCCTGCGCCCGTAGTCCGGTAGCCTGACGAGGCTCTCGCCCTCGGCGACGTGCACGGCGGCCAGCTGGATCCCGTACGCCCAGTTGGTCACCCGCAGCTCCAGCGTGACGGGGGAGATCGGGTAGGTCAGGTTCGAGCCGGGCGTGTCTTCTGTGACCAGGAGGTGCGTGCCGCCGGCGGTGATGTTGGTGAACTGCCAGTCCAGTCCGGCGATGCGGTAGCCCACTAGCACGCCGTCCGAGGTGAGATTTCCGAAGCTTATGGCCACCGTCTGTCCGGTATAGCCAAATTTGATTCCAGGTGCGCTGTTGCTGTTGTCAGTGGCTATGTCCAGCATTCACGAGTGATGGGAAACTCACCTCCACCAGGACACATATTTCGAGTCCCACCTGCCCTTGTAGGAGATCTCAGTGGCATTGGGGAGGTAGGTATTAAAGGTATATTCCTCAGGGTCGATGCGAGTGTCGGGGTAGTCAGTGTCTCGGACCTGGCCATTCTGCAGGATGGTCCGCTCTTGGATATCCTGGAGGAACCTCTTCTCATGAGGCTTGGACAGGCCGACGGCCAACACGCCCACGAGGAGAAGGCTGAGTGCCTGGCCGAAAATGAGACGCATCGTGAAGGATAGTGGTGCGTTGCAAGACTCTAGACCAGAGAGGGGAACACCAGTGCCTGCATTTTCTTGTGCGCAGGTGATACATATTTATACGCGTATATGTATGCATGTGGTGCAGCCGCACGCAAGATTCGGGGTGCCATTGACCGACGTATTGGTCAATCCAACTCGAATGGAATCATGGAGGGACGCCATTTTGGTACACAACAGGGCGCTCGCTAAAAACAAGGTCAGCCTAGTGGATGCCGGTGCTCGGGGGCGGGTACCCCGTGTTTTCCGTCTTTGGCAGTCTTGCCAGGTTGGCTCAGGTTTGCTCGAAAGGGACGCCTTCGCGGGGCAGAATTGTCGTGTTGCGTTCAATGACGACTGCCCAGGTTTGTGCAGTGTTAGCTCTTGCGCGGCCGGAGTGTCTGCGGGTGGTGCTGTTGCGCGCGTCCAATTTCCGGTCGTCCGGGGACGGGAAGCAAAGAGCACGTGGAGAATCGGTGGCCGCGTGGTCTAGCTCTACTTCTCAGCTGCGCCTGTCGGCAAGGTGATCTGGGAATGTGACTTTGAAAGCGTACTCCCCCACCAACAGAGGAGACGCGTAGGCGGCCAAGGATACCGTAGGGAATGTCGGCCCGGTAGTCAGTTCATGCCGAGATAAAGCACATAATTCTACTTCTTCATTCAGGTGTAAGTCTGTAGAACATTTATACCAGAAGGTCTCATAATAAGAGATCGGATATTCGAAAGGGTTAAGTAAGAGTAGACCTTTCGCAATGAGCCCTATAATACGTCTTCTGTAAACTGCAAGAGTCCTCTTCCGCCATGTTGTAGATGTATAGGACAATGAGCAAGTGTTGCGGTCATAGGTCCAGGGGCAAGACATCGATGGATTTTTTGCAACCAAGTTGGACTGATTGGTCGCCGTAACGTTTGTCCCGCCACGCTCTGTCAGGCAATTTAAGGCCAACATTCTCAGCCATAATAAGGTATTCCAGCGCGTATATCCAGGGCAGCATGAGCAATCCATCATTGCGATCTTCATGTAGACAGCTTTGGAGAAAGATCGAGATACACACACCGCGCTCTCTGATCCTAGTGAGGTCGACGTGGATCTCCAATGGATCACAACCCATGATGGTTTCATCCCAATTGATGATGTGGTCTTGACCCAGTTTGAACCGTGCAGAAGAGTGGCGGGCAAGGAAGATGACGGCCAGGGCCACTTGGGATAGGGGAGGTCGTCGCCATCACGAGGAATCGTCACGACACCCTCCGCAGCTCGAAAAAAAAGTGCATAGATCATGGGGTCTTGTCATTCCAATTCGAACGCCTCGATGCTGTCGAATAAGTCCGCTCGCATTTTTTGATGACCTCCTGTGGTGGTGATTCAGCCTTCATACGTCCTGCTTCGGCTGCTTTGCAGGAGCCAGTCTCTCGATCTGTAGGTTATGCGTATGGTTCTCGGCGAGAAGTTGAGCGCTTCCCACATTAACGGCACGAGTAATCATCCTTTCTCCGTCGGTAGTAATTGGCACAGGACTCGTCCCTACACTGGGGTCTGAACTGCTCCGCCTGTTGAGGTGGGTATGTACTGGTATCCATGGCATGGAGCCAGTCGTCGGAGGGGACGAGCTTGATGGCAGGGTTTTTCAGGGCCGTAGTCCTGCAGACCATTATTTGTTTCTGGTAGCTGACGGTAAGACATTGACAGGCGATGTCGCTACCATTACTAGTAGCACCACTCAGATAGTGAGCACTGATGTCTAGCCTTCGGCTGTTCCTCCCAATTGGAGCCTGCCCACTTAAGCCTTGGAAATGCTGTGACAATTGCCGCCGGTGCAAAGAGGGTGCTGGGAACGATGATGACGATGGACGCAGCGATGATGAGTTTTCAGCATCTTCCTCACTCCCGTTCTCTCCCATATTGTAATAAATGGGAAATGAAGGCCTCAAACAAGCAATTTCGGGCAGAGTCTGCGGATAGCCAGGAGGGTACAATATATTGGCCGGGCCCAGTCCCCGAAATTTCCGATATAAGTCCCTCAGCTGTGGTGCGGGTATTCGCCCGTCTGCAGTGGGCGTCAGCTCGTCGAGACGGCCGTGTGGTGTCCACTCAAGGCAGAGAATCACAAATTCGGGTTCGCAGAAAGAGAAGCTGGCGCTGGTGCCGAGTCGGGCCCGGGGCCGTGTGGGTGCCTCGGAGGTCGTACAGCGTTTATCGTGGATAGGGTCTTTACATTCGATCTTGAAGCTTTCAAGATAGCTTTTCCATTTACCACCTGCTCCTGACTCTTCTGCCGCCAATCGTCGATATGCGCCTTAATACTGGCCCAGGGGATGTGCACATGCTCACACAGCTGCACCGATCCCTGCTGGCCCAGACACAGTTGGGGACCTAGGTTCTGAAAGTGCGGGGGCTTTTGGTACGCCAATGGAAACTGACAGACGTCGTGGTCGGTATCACAGGCGCTACAGTAAGTATCGCGGTACTCGATGTGCCAGTACTCGCAGCCGAAGAACGTCGGTTTTTCGCGTAGCAGAGTCCATTTGAATTTGCATCCGTCAAAAGCACTATGCACATGGGCGTCGTTCCAGCGCTTGCACTTCCCACATCGCCCGTCTCTCTGTAGGAGCCGTCGGAATTGGAACTTCAGATTAAGTCCCAGGAACGCAGAAGGAGCAAAGGTGGTAGGATCTGTCCAAACCCCTGATTCGCCATGAAGAATAGGGAGGAATACTCTCGAGGTAATATGAAGACAGCATAGCGTCACCTCATCGCCGCGGAGAAAATCGAGGACGTTGAGGAGGAGCTCTTCCGGCAGCCGCGTCAAGGGACAGAAGCGGTTGTTATAAGCCTGTGAGGCAATAGGTGGATCCATAGTAACGTGCAGGGCGTGTAGGCTGAGTTTCAAGGCTCGACCGTGTTCATAGTTCCGCTTCTCCACCTGAATCTGCCTCTCGTTCTCAAGCTTCTTCAGCTCAATCTGCCTTTCGGTCCCGCGCTTCTTCATCTCATCGAGACGCTGGCGCTGTGCGCGCTACTTGCGGATCCACTGTGTAATAATACACATTTCTGGTACTCGAATCGTGCTCTGCTGATTATAGAGTTTAGGCGATTGCAGAGCGTGTGGTCAACTCGATCTACAAAGTTGATGGTGTTCTCGTTGTGGATATTATTGTGACGTAGATCGAAAGAATCTCGTATGTGCTTGGGAGCGGAACCGGCTGATCAGTCGAATCTCTCGTTGCAGAAGTGACTCTGATCGTGGGTTACTTTGACGTGGCCATCGCGCCAGGCACCATCAACTTTAGGGTGTGAATAGTCTCAAACATGATTTCCAGTTTTCTGACTTGGCTGACAAGTGCATCTATCGGGCGGCTGGTTAACGCTTGAAGGCTGACGAAGCATCCGCCTAAATTCCGTAGAATGCACAATCCATACCAATGTAAGTGGTTTCTTTCTTTTTTCCCCAATCCATATACATGCTCTTCTGCAGCAGTAGGTCCTCCCTTCACACAGTGATAAACGCTCAAAGACCAAGCATTAGACATCATACAATTTCGATAACAATACATTTGTGAAATAAAGTAGTCTTTTAATGGACCTTGGGCTTCTCACTACAAGACTCGACTTGTGTCCATTCCATTGCGCTAGCAGTGGTGACCGAATCTTAGTACGTGGCGACACAGTTGTAAAGTAGACCGATTTTGAGCGAAAATGAGCTAGTTCAAAAATTTATTATGGCCGAATAGCTGGCCGTGGTGATCCTTTCTTGAATAGCTGTGTTATTATCATGTACAAGTTTATTTTAGAGTGTTGCTGGCTCTGACTTCTAATAGAATAAGTCTAATTATATTTTGTACAGTGTAGCGTACGAATCGTGACCCTCCCCTACATGACAACGGTACAACACTTCTTCGAGCTTCAGACTAATCAATTTAACGTGATCTAAAGTACCGCTGATAGCATATCTTTGTGTGCCTATCCATCGGTCTCTCATCCCTACTGGCTGAACCTCCAGCCTTAATGCCGTGATAGACACCTGTTTGCAGGGTGTTGGCTGAGCAGCAAGGGGCAAATTAGGCTTTTGAGCACAACATGTGGTTGAGAAGGATACACCGGGTTGTATTCCTGACCAGAAGCTCATTTCAACGATGAATCAAGCCGCTTGCTGGAAGTTTTGGGGATCCAACTGGACCCAGGATTCGTGCTGCACAGGTAGCACCTCATCAACTGCATAATTAGCGGTATGGGCCTGAATAATTCAACATCCTAACCTCCAGGAATCACTTGACTGAGCGAGCTTTGCTCATGTACCAATCAGAAATAACTATTTCTATGTGTCCCAAGAGTGGGTATCCCATAGGAGGTTATCCTAGGAGGGGATAAGAGGGTATCCTCTAGGAGGGCATCCTATAGGAGGTAATTGTACGAGAATCACAGAGGACAAGGCTCCCATGATGGGCCCCCCTCCCCGGAACGCGATATCTGCCCTGGTCCTCGAGGGCCACGAAACTCGTCACCTGATGCATCGAAGGGGAGTGACAGTGCGACTCTTCTCCGCCCGATGAGCAAAGACAGCAGAGCTTCTGGCGATCTCCTCGACAAGACCTTGGGTGGGAGCATCACATCGCAGACCAACCATCTGGGTTTGTTTCTCACCGGTCACTTGTAGGTTTGATAGAGAGTGTGCCGACGTCGGACGGCAAAATTGACGGGCCCGTCCTCAGGCATCCTGAGGCCAATGTTGCTTGCCATCCTCTTCTGCAAAACCCCGGGGCCCACTGTTTCCAGAGCACCTTTTCTCCCACCTTCTCATCGGGGCATGAACGTAGGAATCGGCATCGGCGGGTACGAGTTTCTCGTATTAGATATCCGCCTATCCTATTCGCTGCCCCGTGTTCCACACAGATAATTCCCCACAACACCAACGCACATCGACATCGGCTGCATATCCCAAAACGACAATCGGGGAACAGATTTGTGGACGGCTCGCCAGGTGAACATCGGACGGGACTGCCACATGAAAGCTGACAGTCGCCCCACTCGCCCCTAGCCTTGAGGACATATTTAGGTACAATACCTGGCACTGCGATGGCTTTTTCCCGAGAGTCAAATCGCTATAAATAACAATGGGACTGTTTCGATGTCAGATAAGCTCTTAGAGCTGAAGATAAGCTTCTCTTGACGTTTTACGCCTGCTTCGGCTGGAGTGAGTTTCGATCTAGAACCATTAGGCTGCCCAGGTGGCTGAACTGACTCGCTTTCCCGATGTTCTACCACCTGGGCTTCACGCGATTTATTTTTACGCAGGAACTCTTACGATCTTGTTGACGTGGAATGGGTAGCGCGGGACAAAGAAAGGCCCCGGGTCACCACTCTGCCCACGTGGTGACACCTACATGCTTGCTACGAAATCGTCGTCGCCGTTTCCATGACTCAAATCTCTGGGAATTTTCCCACCCACACTTTCGGCATTCTCATACGGGCTGATTTGAAGACGCTTTTTTCATCCTGGACTAGACATCCCGGATGCTAGGCAAGAAACTCAGGAAGAGAGACAAGGGAGAGAATGTCATGGAATATGGAGGGTCTTTGATGTTCGAGTGTTTAGACACTGTTCTTACCTAGGTAGTTGGAACTGGGAACGCAGTTCTGATTGTGAGCGCTTTTGATTAGCACGAGTCTCATTGTAGAGCTGGCACATCAATTTCGAGGGCTGCGGTGTTTTCAATATCACACGTGAGCTCCATAGGTCATACCCCCACCAGCAGGAGCAACGTCTGCCTATGCGCTGACGCCTTGGGCATCGATTACGTGTATTGGGTTGTTATCTGCCACAAGTTACGTGGCCTCAGGATGTCAAGACCGCGCCATTCTACTTGTGGCTTGGGTTCGACGTATCGAACGTACTGGACTCCCGGCCATTACTCAACGGTGATATTGTGATTCGCATCCGTGCGTGAATGAACGGAGACGTCCCTCCACCAGGAATAGGAATGGGAATCCCCTGATAGATAACACTCGGGATTGTAGTGGAAGGGAGAATGGGTACCGCGTGACGGGAAGGTAATTTGTGAACATGAAGCTTCTGGTTGCCGATCGGTACTCAAGAGAGCTGAAAATTCGAAAAGCTTCACTTAGATACAGCTCGCAAGGATCCCAGGTGATATTGGGAATGTGCTTGAGAGAATACTGTGTATACGTATACGGTAGATAAGGGGCAAGAGGAGGCCCACTTGGTGGTCCTGGCTTTGATCCCAAAATATGTTACAGGTTGTAGTATATGCACAAAGAGATGGAGCAGGTGGTTCGGCGGGAAACTATTTTGAGGATGTGATCCCGGGAAAGTTTATTCTACTGGAAGGGTATGCTAGTTGGGACAGTATCTGCCGTTGTTGGTGATCCCTGCAAGTTTTGCACCAAGATACCATTCGCGTATCTTCCTACATAGGAGATCCGGCGGGGTGTTGGTCATCTGGAGCAACCTTGGAAGAAGGTGGCCCCGCGTACTACCCGAGAGATGGCGACAGCAATATTGACGGCATCGCAGAAATTACATCCTCAGGGCCTTTGAAAGTGTGGTAGAAAAAACCTAATTGGACCTTGATATTGCAAACATCAGAACATGGCGAAAAAGTCACTGGCAAAAACGTGCCGACCGCCATCCGGTGGCGGGAATTATGTGCCCACAGAATTAAGAGTTGTGAAACAAAACGGAAAGCCCGACGTCGACTCGGGAGCTGATGAGCAAAGGGAAAAGGGCTCCACCAAGACGATGATCTTCGCATGCCGTTGCATGAACGCGTTGCGTGGGGAGCCACGTGAAGTAGGGCGAGAACAGAGCATTGGGAATGAAAAAAAGTTTCGCGAAAAGGGGGACCCGGTGAAGCGGAGCAGCGTTCACACGGTCGGTAGGCCGGCCAGGCCCTCCCAGGGCTGGGTGGGCTGCCGGGGGGCCGCCTGTGACGAGATTTCCCCGAGCCGTGGGTGGCCCAGTCAGCCCAGTGCGTTTTTGCTTGTTGCCCCAGCGTACTATTTCGATTGTCTCCCCGGCATCACCAAATACGGACACACGTTTAAAATTTGCCCACCGCCATTATTGTTAAGCCCAAACAAATATGTACTGTGTACACTATTCCACGCAAACACACAGCGAGCAGGGCTGCCGGGCGGGCAAAAACAGAACCAAGTGGGTTCCCTCACTCTCAGCGCGCCCCTCTCATTGCACCTCAGTACCCAATGATCGCATCGATGCTCGCTATTTGGGGAACGGCCCTAGTGTCTCGAGTAGAACAGTCACAAGTGGCAGGGCCAGACAGAAGACTTCTGCCTAAAGATAGAAAACAGGGCTGGGCTCTTTTTTCTCTCTGGGTATCCACTTGGGCTGACCCCACATCTGCTCCTGATGAGCGAGTAGAATGCGCAGCCAGAGACAAAAATCAGAAATCAAAAATCAAAACTTGAAATAGTACGACGAAATAGGTGGTAAAAAAATATAGGGACCAATATCTGGTATCAATTATATAGCACATGCAGGCCCGTGTAGCGCGAGACGCACAGTTGACAGGCCCACGGGAAGGATGAGATCCCCGCTCGGCTCGGCCAGACCAGACAAACCAACCACTGTACATCAAACCGAAGGGCCGAACCACCCGATTCACGCAGCCCGTGCCGTGTTCTGGAGCCAGCCAGGGCAGTGGGTGTGGTCAGTCAGGCTGGGGGTGGGGGGGAAGGGAAGGTGTAGCCGCAAATTAGCAATGTAGTCATCCATGGAGTGAGTGATTGGGGGAGGAGGAGGTGTGAGGGGGCCAAGGGTTCGTCTATCTTCGACGACGGAGGCACGTCATGTGGCATGTGCAAAAATGTCGAAACTTGGCAAAACGCGAGGCGGGCGAGCCGTTTTTTCTTCTATTTGTCCTCTGGGATGGGGATGAGAAACCCAGCCTGTCAGAGGGTGGATATCTAATGAATTTCCTTCCCACGTCTAACCCCCCGGGGGGTCGGTCTGGTTCCCACTGCACGTTTTGACATAAGATGGGCCGCATTGCCCGCCCGCCATCTGCTTGATCATCGCTCCGGCATTCCTGGTGATCGACACTTACAAGTCACATCTTGAACGCTGTCCCTTCTTGAAGACATCCGACGTCTCATCCAACGCCTCACTCAACATCCACGAACTCCCAGTCTCCAAGACATAAAAGCTTGGTCAAGAGCTAGCCAACAAACAAAGGCGGACCATATACATTGTAGCGCCCCCGAGGACAGCCACTAGTCGAGGTGAGATCTCGCCAGACGCGGAACAACCATTAAACCCCACGCCACTAACACGGCAGCAGGATCGACCTCTCCCCAACAAAGCTACCTACCTACCCAAAGACTAAGAGAGAGCTTCCGGGTCCACGGAAGGCTAGTACGCAATCATGATAGCCACTCCGGCCAAAGCTCTGGTGGTCCCACAAAATGACTGGCGCTGCGGTTGTGGTCATCTGAATCCAGATTCAGAGACTGTTTGTGGAGGATGTGGGAGGAAATAGGCTGGTGATGTGGATCTTGGAGGTGTGGAGGTGTTGGTGGTGTTGGTGGTGTTGAGAGGTAGGGGGCTGGTTCCCGGGGGCTGGTTCCCGCCCCAAACCCTAAGGCAAAATAGTCAGAATACTAGTATACACCAATACTCTGGGTCAATGCTTGTGGCCTTCTTTGAGGTTGATAAATGTGGTGGGGAGGTCGGCGTTTTGGTGAAATTCGTGTGGCAAATCCCCGGGAGGAGGTACTGCACATCCGGTGCAGCCATGCTACACGTTTGAAGATCATCGATATAATATATTCCAACGTAGACGTTGAGACGCCAGCCCCCGTTGACGGTACTTGACTGCCGTCTAAGCCATTGAGAGACGCCCCCCCCCCCCACGATATTGTCGGTGACGTTCTCCTCGTGTGAAGGCAGCACTCCCCCCTCTATATTCGGCTCGAGATCCAGCCCACTAAACCTCTATGAGATTTCTGAACCTGTACGACGAGTACGACGCCTATATAAGGTGATAGATCTAGCATAGCTTAACATAGAAGGTAGAGGTATTAGCCATCAGTAGATCCTAGGCCTCCACTGAGTAGCACCTTGTGCACTGCCGGTATAGAGAGTCATGGCTGTATGGGGATGCTAAAAGAGACGGTGGCTGTCTTTGACAGTAGCTTGTAATTTTTATCTAATTGTGCTGGCACGGGAGGTGGAAGCTTTAATCTCACCTCTAGGTAACTTCTGGTTAACCTCGCCACCCCTTCACGGCAACCCCTTCCTTTATCACGACAACACCCAGAACTCCTTCAACCCCTAACAAAGACTCTTCAGAAATCCCTGAAGAAGACAGTTATCGCTACCCTAATGTCAAAAGAAGTTTGGCGCTGCGAGTGTGTGAGCGACGGTGACGGGAGCCCCCGACTGGGGGCGCGAGAAGTTGAGCAAGCAAGGCCGAAAACCCCTACAAGACCTCAAAAGCCTTACCGACGAGGACAGAGAGCTGCAAACTACAACCTGAGAACCCGATCCCGAATACCATGAGCACGCTGGTGAAAGCAAGGGAGCGAGGTACGGCGGGAGTGCCTAGTGGGGATGGAGACGATGATTTGGTTATCACCTCCCCAGAAGAGTGGAATGCGGCCCAACAGTGCAGATCGGACATGCCCGGCCGACCCGAACGAGAGAGGGAGATTATGAAGTAAAAGCAAAAGACGGAGAACCCAGGACACGAGAATCTCCTGCCACCATGCCTTTGCACGATCTGCTACACCATCAATAAGCCGGACGAACCCCTGAGGGTGAAAGAGGTGGCGTACGGGGGGTTCGAGAAGTGGCAGACCCAGCTGGGCATTCCACATGATTATTTCCCTTCGCACGTGTGCGACACTTTGGCTCGGTTCTCGAACAGTGAGTACGCATGTGTTGATGCGCGTGGAATGTTGGCGTCCGAGGCCAGCAAATACGGCATCCCATATGAGAGGATAAACCCCGGCCTTGTCTCGAGGGTGGGTCAGGTGTCGAGGGGCAGGCGGTCGGCCTTCACGGAACCCGGAACGTGGGACTTGGCACTCGCGGTGTGCCGGGCTGGATCATGGTAGCCCGCCTGGCGACAGGCGAGAGGCAGAAGAACCAGGACGAGGCAAACCCGCGAGAGGAGGCGTCAGGCGTGGGTTTGAACCTGACCGACGAGGACCTGAAGAACGATCGCGAGGATTGAGAGGCATGTAACGTGTGGGGGCTCTGAGAGGACTATGACGAAGAGATACCACCACCCATGCCGCGATTTCGAGACCTGATTGGAGAGATGGGTGTGAGCCCGGAATACTTCAACGACGAAGAATTGGACGCCGTAGCTCGGACGGCCACCATTGGAGCAGCCTGCGTGAAAGCCGGACTCCTTGTTGCGGTGGAGGCAACCAGATATGGCCTCAACTATGACGACGTTACCTCGGAACTGGACTCGGTCTGTTTTCATAAACCAGCTGTTGCCGGAGGGGCGCGAGGTCTCAAGCGGTATGTTCACAACGAGGTGGGAGAAATTGTGGCGAACAAGCGAGACGAATAGGACGAATCCGGGGAAGACTAAGACTAGGACGGCAAGGGTGGGAAAGGCTCGGAAAACGATGAACCGGAAGAGACATCTCTGGAGACCGGCCTCGAAGCTGCCGGCATCCTCCTCCTTCTTCAGCGCAGAGGAAATCGCAGAACTAGACAATGGAGACCTGGACGCGGGCAGCCGGAAATTGCTTGTGACCGGAGCCCGGTCTGCTGACTCTTTGGGCATGAGGAAGGACGCCCTAGATGCTGAGTTCTGGAGGGAGGCGAATCAGTAGGATACAACCAACGCAGGCGCGTTGTTCCAGACGATGAAACGATTTCTCAGCACCAGGCAGGACGGGCCTGCGCCCATCACAGGCCCAGTGGAGGAGAAGCCTCCCAAGGCCACCAAACCTGTACCTGTTGCCGACTAAGAGGATAAGAGGCCTCATAAGGTCATCTAGGCACGAAGGGCGGGACTTATCTGTTTGGTGTAAAGACAACTACATCAACGAGAGGACCGTTCGCGAGGCGCTGGAGCTCAAAGCTCGCTTGATCGACATTTGCAGGAGCCTAAAGATCCCGAAGTCTGTTGCCAATAGTTATTATATGGGTAATTTTTAACCTAGATTAGGATAATATAGTTTAGATAACTAATTCTGACTTTACTTAGAAAGGTTTTAGGTTTAACTCTTACTTTTTCTATTTTTTTCTCTTAAAAATTTATTCTTTTTATCCTAATCTATATCCTAATCTTATAGTATTAGTTTTTAAAAAGTATTAGCTTTTCTTAGTATTTTTTTTTAATTTATAATTACCTATCTAGAGATCTACTACCTACCTATTACCTATAGGTAATTGTAATCCTTGTAATTACCTATGGGTCTATGGGTACCCATTGGGTATTACCCACGCGTGGGTAATTCCTGCCCCTAAGTGCGGTTGAACGATCCCGACAGAACAGTCACGGACTGTTCCGTGTGGGAGACGTAACCCCCAGATAGCTGGTGAGTCATTGAAGCCTGGGCCGCAGGTAGATCAGCCAAGTAGGCTTGTGCTAGCGAGGGCGCCACCGACATATAAAACACCGCTGCGGCAATTTCTGCTCTTGTGTGGAAGGCCTGAGTCACATGGCGAAGGCACTTTGACCTAGTGCTTAACAGCTCTAAACTAGAGCCCGCAGCTCGAGATGCCTTCAACCTTCGTGGACCAGTTTATATCAAGCTTGATAGCTTATTAACAGTACTAGCATAGTATAAATAGGTAAGTAGTAGAGACTAGGTACAGCCTAATACTAAGACTGTAACGATACGGCTCTTATACATACTGCTTGGGATCCAAGTCGAGGGACTTGGAATTCTGGTCTTTTGGCCGAGCGGTCTAGTGGGCAAGTAGTTGCTAGATTTATCTCAAAGACTTATAGTATAAAATAGTAGTTTCTAATAGAATACTAGTATATAGAAGATTAATAGTTACTATCTAAAGCCTTATATAGTAAAACTTACTATTATAACTTATAAGCTATATTATTTCTTATCTTATTAGGATAACTACTATTATTTTAGCTTAGTAGAAAAACTTAAAGAATATAAATAATTAATAATATTTTATATATCTTATAAAACTATATTACTCTTTAATATATAACTAATGATTTAAGCTAATTTTATAATAATAGGTCTAATTTATAATACTAGTAATAGTTATCTTAACTAGCTTTATTTATATAGCTACTATAAGGCTAACTATATTTTTTAAACCCAAGTTAATTATATTTATAAATATACTATTATTAGCACTATATGGCATTTAATACTGGGTCTTTAAGTATTTACTACTGTGTAAAGGGACCACCTACTGCTCAGAAGAGTACGTATACGGATTAAAAGCGAAACTACTTATCGCCCGAGCCCGAGCTGGAAAAGGAAATGCACAGATTGGTCCGGGAAAGAACTACTTCGACGTTACGTACATTTCTAATCTAGTGGATGCTCAGCTCCTCGCCGCCTATGGCAAGGCTGCTCCACTTCCAGAGAAGCAGGTTGATGGCCAGGCATTTATCGTAACCAACGACGAGCCGGTTCTTTATTGAGAATTCAACTGGGCCATCGCGGCCTCCGTTGGCCTACCTATTAAGAAGGACATCAAAGTCATTCCTCACTGGTTTGCCATGCTGGTAGCTACATTGAGCGAGTGGAGCACTTGGATCTTTTTGTTTGGCAGGAAACAGGTTTCAATTACTAGAGAAGCCGTCCACTTGAATACCATTACGCGCACCATCAAGTGTGACAAGGCCAAGCGGGTTCTCGGCTATAAGCCAAGGGTGGGTGTCTACGAAGGTTTTGAGGAATGTACCAAATGGTTTGTCGAAGAAGCGAAGAAGTATGAAGAGGCCAAGAAGACAGTATGAGGACAGTGAAAACTTCAAGTATTAGGTTACAACCGATACTTAGGGAGCCCTCAAGCTACATAGTTCCTTTAGTATGATTTTCCTACATGGGGGGCATTCAGTCATCTAGCTTGAGTCCGATGAGTCAAGATTTAGCAACAATGAGACTGAGGCTTTAATGAGATAGTCAGTTTAAGAAAGGTAAGAGGGTATAAATAGTTTGCGAAACTATACGATCTCATTAAGACATGTTGATACTTGTGTGCCCAGAGGTTATCTCACAAGATTGTTCTATGGAGGGGCACGTCGTGAAAGGGTATCTTATAGACACAGGTTGCAAATATCAAAAGAAGAGGGGTTAGCCTCTCGGGTCGAGTCCTATGGGTGAGACTTTACAAGTGATGAGTCACATTCCCCGAAGAAGTCAACAGATATGGCGAGAGCATGGTCCCACATCGACAAACTCGATGTGATCACTGCGGACCCTACCTGACATCCATGGAATGCGCAGGAAGCGCTTGAAGCTAGGGATTGACCTGTTGGCATGTGTAGGCATCGCCTGGTTTCCAGAGAAAATGACAAAGTAGGTTTGTTCAGCCAAGGGCAAAGATTCAACACTTTTCGTAATAATAGCGTGACCTGCTTAGCTTCCTTTGTTGCGCGAATCGAGCTGCAATCAAAGGAAAACAATCTCGCTTTGTTTCGTGCCAACTTGACCGAGGCACAAAGCATTGAAAGGTGAAACAAGATAATACTATTTCCACAGCAGATAGGACCAGTTGACATCATGATTGAACTTATCAAGTTGGTTTTAATAGACAAAGCCTATTGTGGTTGCTCGCTTTCCTTCATAAGCACCACGAGCTCATAAGAAAGATGCGCCACTTTCTTTCCTCTGACTACACAAATGTGCTAGATCATACTAACCAGAGAATCGGTCCATTATGTCGAGAGAATTCAAACAGAAACGATCTGCCCGTGGCCGTAAGGCCCAGTGGACGAGTTTGAATATTTCCAGTCTAGGGTGCACCGGACAAGAGGCTGAAAGTCGAAATCAGGCAAATTCACAGCCTGCATATGTATGTTTGTAATTCCCTTGGGGTAATACTTCAGCTTTGTAATTGCTAATTCCTTCCCAGTACTCTTTCGACGGTGTGCGGTCTGATCACCAGAAAAACAGTGGAGAGACATGGATTCTCGAGTCCGAGGCGTACTGGCAGGTGAAAAACTCGCTCGAGAAACACAGGCCCGAGTACCCGAAAACAACCCGTTATGTCGATGCCTCTAGCCTACCACTCAAAAAGGTAAGTCTGTCCGAGGACTTGATTCTGTACCACATACCACTGGTACCAGGCCAGACCAAGTTCTGGGACCCGAGCCAGCGGCCCGGAGCGGTGAGGGCATATTTCTACCCTAAAGAGCCGTGGAATTTTGACGTGCTGTATCATGACCCACGGCGCCCTTAACACCCGGAAAGCGGACAGCATTCGTATAGCCTTGTGCAATACCATCCCGAGGTAAGCGAGGGATGATCGTAAAGTAGCCACGACTTTCGTACGAATTACATTTGTTTCTACTGGTGATATTTCTTGATAACTTATTCTTTTGTTCTTTACGTCAGCTATAACCTCAAAAGCCGTTTCGTCTAATCGTTAGGAAGATGTTGTGGAATTTTGAGAGGTGAGCATTATTAAGGGGCTGACTAAGCAAGTTTACTAACTAGAATACCAGCTAGGCTACCTATAGTACTAGATAGCTTCTCCTTAATATATATATACCTATTATAAATATACCTTTAATCAAATAAGCTATTAGAAACCCTCTATTTAGTTTCCTAATTTAATTTATAAAGTTATTAAGTACTTTATAATATAGTAGCTATAAATTTAATTTAATTCTCCTAGTTTTTATATTAAAAACTAATTTCCTAGTAATATTATATATAACTATTTTTTCTATATATAATAATTAAAATAATATTATAACCTAGCCTAGTTGGCTGGAAATCCTAAATATCTAGTTATATTCTAAATAATTATTACTAAGTAGTTAAGCTATCTTCCTGGGTATTAAGTTACTATTAGCCTAGTAACTTTAATAAATATCTAGCTATTAGATCCCCTTAATTAAAGTAATTTACTCTTATAATTATAAAGCCCTTATTTTTTATTTTCTAATCCTTAATACCTATATTTTCTATAAATTTTAAGCCGGGCTTAT
>JADAZS010000134.1:0-140259 GCA_014872975.1 Diaporthe citriasiana | reverse complement strand
AAGGAATTATAATAATATCTATTTCTTACTATAATATAAGATAGTATATATTTTAAGTAAATATATATAAAGATACTTAACTTAAAGCTATAAGGAGTATTACTTACTAGGTATATAAGTAAGGAATATATAAATATATATATTATATAGAAAATTAACTTATATAATATTGGAAACTTCTTAACTATATAGATTTATATCCCGTAGATTTACCAGGAATTTACGGGGAAACTACCTAACTATATATATACACAGTAAATTACCGGTAAATAGGTAAATTTACAGTAAATTCACCGTGAATTTACCTATTTACCGTAGATTTACAGTAAATTTACAATAAATTTACCGTAAAAATAAATTACCGGTAGATTTACGGCTAATTTACTACCAGTAAGGATATTCTATATTAAAATCCCCCTCTTAAATAATTTACTTTTATGTAAATCCTCTAGTAGGCTACTATAGGTATACTAGTCTCTATGGGTAATCCTTCTATAAGCTACTTATAAGGATAGTATAGGGCTACTTTACCTCTAACTCGGATTTATTACCAGACCAGGTCTATTAGTATATTATAGGTACTACCTAATAACCTTAGTATATTTAAATTTTATTACTATTTACTTGGCTAAGTTAGTATTTAATATAATAATAAAAGTAATTTAGTAAACCAGGTAGGGCTGGTTTATAAGACTAGTCTAGTATCTATATAAGCTTTATAACTAGGTGGTTATATATACTAAGTCCTAAGAGCTAGTATATTTCCCTTTTTTTTACCGCTACTTAGTGGTAGTAGTATAAAGTTACCAGGGTAGAAAACCTGGGGATATTATCTATTTACCCTAGCCTGTAAAAGCCAAGTAGACTTTTATCCTTAATAGTAGATATATATCTTTCTAATTTAAAGATTTTAGGTTTAATTCCTAGCTATAATATAATTTTCTTATATTAGGTAAAACTTAACTATTTAGTAGTTTATAAAGATAGTATATTTATAAAGTTTACTGTAAATTTATTATAAATTTACAGTAAGTTTATTATAATTAATAGGTATTTATAAGATAATATTTAGGTTACTATTATAAAATTAAAATATAAAGTTAGTAGTATAGCTTACATATTATAGATACTAGTAGGTTTAAACCTAAGTAGTACCTAAAAGCTATTTAATTTTATAACTATTATACTATATATTTAAAAGGAAATACTTTCTAATTACTAATAAAAAGTACTAGTATATATAAAAATTACTTATTCTAATATACCCCCCTTAAGAAAGTAACTAGAAATTTCCTTTTAGTTTTCTATACTCTTTTTTACTAGTTTTTCTAACTTAGGTTTAGTAGTCTTTTTTTTTAGTAAGGGATTAAACCCCAAACCTTTAAACTTCTTAGCTTGAGGTACTAATACTCTTAATTGTTTGATTCTATAACCATTATACTATATGCCCAAAAGGAGGTGCTCTCTAATTACTCATTGGACGTACTGGTATATATACGGGAATCACTCGTTTTGACAGCAACAGTTAACGGCTGAGCAGATAGCCAGGGATAGTTACGTGCTCGTATCAACGTACCCACAAGGACCGCCGTGGGCCCTCGGCCCGCAGGAAGTGCAGCCAGCACACTGCCGTTGACTCGTAAGGTTTGATTGGATACTCTTACGGCGTTGAGTGCGCTTAAAATGGTCAGCATTGCCTCTCTGATAGTCGCATAGAGTTGTGCCCAAGATTCAAGTTCATCGTACCCCAGACCAACAGAATGTCCTCCGTCACTAGCCCCGCCAGCTATAGTCCCGTACCGTCGGATTGCCTTAGTCCCAGGCATGGTGGTGCGCATGAGCGTGCTGCTATCGAATGCCGATCTACCCCAGAGTTGGAATCGGGATTGGACGTTGCCATCGACGCCAACGCAGAGGGTCGAAAATTACGAAAGTCGTGCGATCGATGCCACCAACAGAAACTCCGTTGCAGCCGGGATCCGAAGCGGCCAGCCCACTGCCTCCGCTGTCAACGGGTGGGGGCAGAGTGCGTGTACAGCGTGCGCGAAAACAAGCAGTCCAGCAAGAGGAAGCGGAACTCCAGCGATCATGGAAGCTCTAAGCCCAGCACGTCCGCGGCCAACCCATCGAGCCTGATTCAGGACGAGATCGAAGTGAACTTCAACCAACAACTCCAAGGCTATGACCACTTCTTTGACGATACGTATCTCCCCACATTTTGGCAATCCGACATCACTTCTCTGTGCACTGGGGACTTTGGCATCCCGACGCCGCAGAATATCCGTCACTCAACCGGCTCAACGGCCAGCACCCTGCCGGTCTACAGTGTTCCAACAGCTCCAGGGCTGGGCCTGGGGCTCAATGACGAGCCTGCTGACCCAAATGCGCTGCTTTTCAGTATCCATCATGACTTGGAAGTATCGTACACCAGGATGTTAAGGAATCAGACCAATCACACAATGCAAGACTGTACGATAAGTACACATGACCAGAGCAACACCAACCTCGGAGACCCCATGTGACTGACTTTACGGCCCCTTCGGCCCCTCCCATGTTTGCAGATCCCATTGCCGAGACGTTTGAGATATTTGAGAAATTTGTGGACTGCATGGCGCAGGACCGCATGACATCGACTTGGCAGACTCTACAGACCCCCCTCGCCGAGTATATGCGGACAAAGAAAGCAACTATAGCCGCACAGTGTTACGTCCTCTCCATGAGCCTCATGGCGTCTTTCACAGGGCAGCTGCTCCAGGACCTCCTGGTGACGCCAATGCGCGAGGTGCAGTCTTCGTCGTCCAGTTCGGGTTCCTCAGCCTCAGAGACGATCCGCCTGGGCGATCAAGAGGTGGAATTCCTTCATGAAACAAGCCGGATTCCCAGGAACCTCAGGCTGGGTGATATTTTTGCCGCGTCGACCGGCTCTTTTCAGTCAACCCTCCGCTCGGCGGTCGAAGTGGTTGAGAGTGGCAAAAGGTTATTAGGCAAGATGGAGCAGTTGCTGGGGGTGCCGTCCCGCCTAGGTAGTGGCAGTGCTCCTTTGTCTGCGGGTTCATCAAAAAGGCAGGCGGCCATAGATTTGCAGCCAGCGGAGCCGTCATTGCCCGCACGCCTCGTCGCATCCATATGGGAGGATGAGGCAAGTAATAACAGAAGGTCGGTTGTAACCTATTTCAGGCGCTGCTGCGCTGCGATCATGGGCCTATCCAAGCAAAACTCATAACATAGTGCTCGTGTGGGAAGAGGCCGGGGTTGGGGGAAAGCCAAGACAAAATATCATTTACAGTTGTCAGTAACTTCCGCCGTACGCATGATCTTCTGCATAGCCTCCGAGGCTTGCCTGGAGTACTTGCACTTGTCACGAATCTTTGCGCCGTATTTCCAGAACAAGAAGGGGAATGGCATGCAAGCCAGGGACAAGAATCCCGGCAAGGATGAGGCCCAGTGTATCCCAAGCCCCTGGTACATCTCTGCCGTAAACAAGGGAAAGGCAGCCCCAAAGAGGCTGCGCAGGATGCCGCTCCCGGCGATCACGCTGGCCGCGTAGATTGTGTAGGTGTCGATCAGATACTGAGTGAGGCTGAAGAAGATAAGAATCATGCCTGCACCAAAGGGGATGGTCGCCAAGATGCTGACTACCCAGTGGATCTCAGGCCCGTTGGTCCATGAGAACCAGAAAAGACCTATTGGCAGCAATACGCTGCCTACAATCCCGGGTGGAAGGCGGGCCTCGGGCGGCGCTCCCATCTGCTCGGGGCCCGATGCTCTGGCGACGGCTTTTCCGTACCAGTACTTGTCGTAGGGGATGATAATACCCAACGCGCCGGCAATACCAACTAGGAGCCCGAGAAAAGCCAGCCCGCCCTCGCCCGGGCTCCACCCGCGAGCTTGTTGGTAGACGAGGGGGAATGCACCAAACATCATGTACAGCGTGCCGTACACGATTGCCATGTAAATCGACATGATGGTGACGATTGGCTCGAAGAGCAGGACCCAAGGGCGCGATATGGCAGTGCGCACTGCCTGCACAGGGGTGGGCCGGGCCCCGGCAAGCTGCAATGGCGTCCGGAAGACCTTGCCCGTCCTCTTCTCGAGGGCCTTTGCTCGGCGCTGGAGAATGTATGGCGCATATGTCTCTGGGATGAGAAGAGTGCCCACAATCCAAAATAGGCCAGACACAAGAGTCATAACCCACATGACCCAGCGCCAGCCCGCATACTCGGCTGTGAACCCACCTATGATCGGGCCAAGCACAGGCCCCAGGAAGGGCCCAGCGGCGAAGATGGCAACAGGAACCCCCCTCTCGGCAGCCGGAAAGAGGTCAGCAATAGTCCCGCCAGCATTTGTCATGGGTGACGACCCAAAGATGCTCCCGATGAAACGGCAGATAAGGAGCGTGGCCATGTTGTTGGCGCCAGCCGCACCAGCGTTGAAGGCCGTGAGGAGGCCAAGGGTGCAAATCATGAGCGAACGCCTGCCGTAGACCTCAGACATGGGACCCCAGACCAGTGGGCCGATAATGTAGCCAATAAGGAACAGGGCAAGGCCAAGAGTCGCCGTGATCCGAGTCACGCCAAACTCGGCGATGATGCCCGGCATGGCTGCGGTATAGTCTGACGAGCAGAACGAAACGACAAAGACGGTGCCCGCCGCGGCAAGTGTGATCGACCATTTTCTCAGGGAAGACCAGTTGTTGGGATTTCTGGGATCATCGGGCATGAAGACACATATGAAGGGGTCGGCCGCAGTCCCTGAGCCGCAGCGGCGTAGGAATGTGCGAGTACATCTGTGTTGATGAGGGCAGTGTCAAACAATGTGCGAAAACACGACACCTTGGCCATTATGAACAAGTTCAATAGTGAAAAAATGTCAGCTGCCGTTGCTGTGCGGAACAAGATGAAAATGGAGGTTTCGAGAACTCCATGGATTGATTAGTCCAAGTTGTGTGTGTGTGTGTGTGTGTGTGTGTACGCGCCTTGACCTATCTAGAGGGAGAAAGAAAATAAACTCGGCATTTTCTTGTTTCATGAGATTGCTGCACTTTTCTGTGAATTCCGTTCTGTCGATTGCCACATTTTCCAATTCGTTCAAGCACTGGTGATTCCGAAGGCTGAGTTGTGAGTGTAAATCGGCACCCAGAATCCTGCCTCGAATGATTACCCCCGGCACATTCGGCGTTGTTCGGCGTTTGGACAACAGGGCTGAATGGCAGGGCTTGAACTTTACCGAGATCTTTGTCACGGATCTAACGCGGGCCCCGCCTGTTGGGCAAGCAAGTGGTGAGGGGTTGGCCTGATAGATCAACATCGTCAGCGCGGTTGAGTCGTGGAAAGGCTGTGAAGGTTATAAAATCTGAACCCTCGACTTAGTATCAACAACATCGGTTGATCTTTATTCAATTATACCCACAGAACCATCGGAATATGTTTTCCAGTCAGCCACTGCATCAAGGCAGTAGTTATGCCGCAATCATCTTCGGCGACCGCCTCTGGACAGTATTGTCAGCGATAGCAATAGTTTTGTTCTTTACCGTTGTGTTCGAGGCCTTTGCTCCGGAACTTTGGCTGCAATGGAGGCTGAGACACGTCCCCATAGCAAACAAAAAGCCCGGGGAATGGTCTGACCAAAAGGCCATAGACCGGGCTCAAGCAAATGCACTGGAGATTACCACAGAAGCTCTTAGCAAGGTGCGACAGGTCCCGTGCAATTCAGAGGCCTGAACAATAACAAACCGTTAACTCGAATGTTGTACAGTTCAGAGGAAGGCCATATCAGTTGATCAGCCAAGTTGGGCGCAGGGTCATTTTACCTCCCCATTTGATCGATTCAATGAAATCAGACGATCGTTTCAGCTCCTCCGAAAGCCTCAGAAATGCATTCTCCATATATCTTCCTGGCTTTGGCGGCCTTCTGGAGCCAACGGAACCAGGCAACCCTAACATCTTTTCTTTCATGACCCGCCAGGCCATGACAAACAACTTGTGTGAGTTCTCAGTCAATGAAACCATGGGGATTTACTATTTCTAATAGAGGCGAATTAGACAGGTTCACTGAGGTCTTGGTTGAGGAAAGCCGCAGGGTGGTGGCTCAAGAATGGGGCATGGACCATGGTGAGTATGACCTGTATTTGGCTGCGGTAATCAGAGTACTGATCAGGACCAAAACCAGAATGGCATGAAGTTGACTGTATGAAGACCCTCCGCAAGATTGTCGCCACGCTCTCCGCCAAAGTGTTTCTCGGCGACGACGCTGCGCGCAACGACGAGTGGCTCAACATCACAATTGATTACACGGTAAACCTCTGCCTCGCCCAGAGGCAGCTACGGCATTTCCGTCGATGGCAACGGTACATAGTACACTGGATCCTACCCAGGTCTCGGATGCTGCGGGCGCAGTACAAACGTGCAGAGACCGTCGTAGGACCTATGCTTAAGAAACGCTTCGAGCAAATCGCACTTGCTGAAAAGGGTCTCGCCAAGATCCCCAATGATGCTGTTGGCTGGATGCACGAGGTCGCAAAGGACCGCAAGTATGACCCTGTGGGCGTTCAGCTTGGGCTCTCCATCGTGGCGCTGCACACGAGCTCGGACCTTTTGGGCCATGTGCTCTCCGATCTGTGCAAGCACCCAGAGTACATCGATCGTCTCAGAGAGGAGGCAAAAGATGTCTTGAGCGTACACGGCTGGCACAAAACGTCGCTGTACAAGCTGAAGCTCATGGACAGCGTGCTCAACGAGAGTCAGCGTGTGGTGCCCCCGAGCATGAGTTGGTCCCCCCCTTCTTGTTCAAATGTTGAGTCCCAAGCATAGTAGCTACGTAGCTAAGCTGACATTGGAAAACCCCCTGCAGCCCAGCTGGGTCGTGTGGTGACCGAGGACTTGACTCTTCCCGACGGGACGTTCCTCCCTCGGGGAGCCTTGGTGGCCGCCATGGCTCATCGTCAATGGGACCCAAAGATATACCCAAAACCATGGGAATGGCAGGGCGACCGCCACGTCAAAATGCGCGAAGAACAGCCCAGCCTCGGGTCGGCCAAAGGAAACGCGGCACAGTTCGTCACGACGAGCCCCGAGCACCGTAAGTAACCCTCACCTTATTTCTTGATTCTGGTATCGTCCGGAACAACCATGTTGACCATGGCTGAAATTAACAAGTTGGCTTTGGACACGGCTCACACGCCTGCCCGGGCCGTTTCTTTGCTGCCAACGAGCTTAAGCTGGTCCTGACTGAGATGATTTCTTCCTACGATTTCGAGTGTGCAAATGAGGGGGGACCCCCTCCGCCGCTTTCACTTGCTACTGAGTGGCTTGCTAATCCTAACATGAAGCTGCGTGTGCGCAGGAGAAGGGAGCCAATTTTGGGCTAGAGAAAATGTGGGCCATGCAGTAGAGGTAGAAGTTTAATGCAACGAGCCCGCTATCAATGATACGCGTTTGGGAAAACTGGTTGAATCATGTTTGGCCGCGGGGATCTCGGTGTGAAAGGCAACACTGCTAAAGCTATTGCCAACGGGATCGGCTGATTCATTCCTGTACTAGAATTCGGCGTTGAGACTGGGAATCACCGAATATAAAGACCGATATTCCGACACAGCCTGAATCGGCCTTAAATGACGCCGCCAAGTAGTCGTGGTTGAACCTGAATTACATAGGATATCATTAAAAATGGGCCAACTTTCGGCATAGGTGCATGTGGCAGACCAATGAAATAGTTATTAGGGCAGAGGAGGAGATTCAAGACGGATGATAGCCCACTATACCCTACCTAGGCACGTCAGAGCTCTCCCAACAGTACGTTCTTCAGGTACCTGCATCAGGGCCAACCTAGGAAGTACACAGATTACCAACAGGAACATGTCTACAGCACCCACTGCAAGCACAACCGTTGTAACGGCCGGGAGCCCGTCCCACCGCCTGCCTTCGGACCGGGACACCAACACACCATTCTGGAATGAAGGGCTCCCACTTCCCCTCCCCGAGGACACGAAGAGACTATTCATCGGGTACTCCCAGGTCCCTGAAGACAAGCTTGAGGAGCATCTCCTCGAGGCTGTATGTCCAAGTCCCAACTCCACCGTTGTCATCGGTCCCCTCCTAGAGCTAACAGCTTCCTTAGCGCAAGACAGCATGGGAATATTGCCCGTATCCATGCGTTGGGCTCTGGCTCTTTCTCAAGCTGCAGCTCCAGAGCAACAAAGAATTTGACGAGGCCGTGAGGCGTACGCAGCAGGGTGACAAGCTCCTTGACTTTGGCTGTGCCCTCGGTCAGGACCTACGGAGCCTCGTACGTTGTCCCTGCATGCTAATATGATCCAATCCACTTTCACCGCCAGAGAATTATTAAGCCTTTCATCACGGGTGTCACTGACACATTTTGGCATACCATGTAGGCCCACGCAGGTGCGCCAGCGACCAATCTTTTCGGCGCAGACCTTGTCGAGAAGTTCTTCGACGCCGGGTTCACCTTGTTCAAGGACGCCCACTCGGGCATCACATTCCGCCAGGCAGACGCCCTGGACGCGAACGCGCTGTCGGAGTGGCACGGGCAGTTTTCCATCATAACCTGCAACTACGTGCAGCACTGCTTCAGTATCGAGGACCAGGAGACGCTGGCCACCGTCATCCTCAGGCTGCTCTCGGGTAGGCCAAGCGACCTGTTCTTTGGGCGCACGGGCTGTACCAAGCTCGAGGCGCGGAGGGAGGTCATACACGGCGGCCAGCGGTTCTATCGGCACTCGGAGTCGAGCTTTGCCGACTTTTGGACTCGCGTGGCGGCGCGGTTTGGGAGGACGGCCAAGGTCGAGACGCGGATCGATGATGTCCCGGCCTTTGAGCTCAAGGGTGAAGCAAAAGAGAAATTCGAGCCGATCTATAACTTGATGTTTGCAATCCGGTTCCAGTAGTCAATTAAAACCGTATTATCTATGACTTCCTGCCGGTCACTGCCATCGATCATTATGTTCAAGAATTGAGATATGGAACAACCATTCTCACTACGTACAAATGTCTTTCCCCCAGCACAATGCGTCTCTCAGAATTCCGACCATTGCACATCTAGAGGTGTCATAAAGTTGTCCAGCGCACAGAAGTGGAAGACGTTTCTTATTATGCTCTTCTCTTTTCTGACGGTATGCGAAATCTCTGACCATTACCTCGCGATCAATTAGTACTAGTCTTCATTACCATGAATTTTGGGATACCAATCAGAATGACTACATTTCCATTGGCTATTTCTGAAAGCCTCCAGTGCTTGAACACCTGCACCCGGCCAAGTTGGGCATTGTGCCTCGGCTGCATCACTCATTTACTTCATGACTCGTAAGGGGTCCATTTCGGACCAGGTCGGTCACCGACGTGTTCCGTCTTCTTGACCCAGCCCCGACCAGGTCATATTCCATATTTCTCCGGCGTCCAAACCTCAGTTGTCAGCTTGTCCAATGGAAGATCTTTTGTTACTAAGAACGAGGCAGAGTGTGCAGTAGTGAGCCAGGAATTGCAGATGACTTCACCTTTGGAACTTTGAAGGATTCGCCCCACGTAGAGCGATAGAGCAGTGGATACCTCGTCAATGCCGAGTCAGCCCAGTCGGTGTTTCGGCATTCCCCTTTATGTTGCACTTCTGTCAAAGAAAAACACCGAACATAAGCACACTTTCCACTGAAACTTCGGAATGCATAAACCAAGTTGGACAGCCAGAGGATCAAGTAGACCATATGTGGCATTCGATGCCCTTTCGTAGAGACTAGCCTGTGTAACTTTGGCCACCCATTCCTTAGACCTTAGACATAACCGATCCGGCATGACTTCGAGCACTGATTTGGGCCTCTCGGGCCTGGATGTCAGGCTTCGAGCCATACCAACTGAAAAGACTTGGACAATTATCTCCGCGATTGGGCTTATCATAGTTATCTCCTACCTTCTGAATGTTGTACTCCCCAATCTAAGACTTAAATGGAGACTTTCCCGGTATCCAGTCATCAACAAAGAGAAAGGCGAATGGTCGAATACCAAAGCTCTACAACGAGTCGCTCACAACTTGAGAGCTGTCCTCCAAGAAGGAACCAAAAAGGTACCCAGATTCTAGAAGTTCAAGGGGGGTAATGCAAAACATTACAATTGTTGACAAGAAAATCAGTACGACGGCCCGTTCCAGGTCTTGGGCGGCTTTGGGACGAGGCTCGTCGTCCCCCCTGCCACAGCTGATGCCATCAAAAATGACGCCCGCTTTACCGCGAAAGAGGTCGTAGAGAAAACCATGGCTTCATCTCTGCCAGGATTTGAAGGCTTGCGTGCGCCAGAGACTCTCATTCTCATGATACGTAACAACCTGAGCACGAACCTGGGTATGTTTCTGTCCCTCGAACTACATTGGCCGGCGAGGATAAGTTCTCCGGAGTCCGAACGCTAACACTCGTGCTACAGGCAAATTTACTCCAGCCCTTGTAGATGAGGTGCAGGCGGCCTTTGACGAGTATTGGGGGACGGGCACTGGTAAGTGTGGAGCCACCAAAGTCTGTGGTGCAGTACCACCCGAGCAGTTCTAACAGTCTTGGCAGAATGGCGCGAGGTAGAGCTGATGTCGAGCCTCCGCGACATCATGTCACAGGTGTCAACCCGGATCTTCCTGGGGATCGAGCTCGCCAAGGACACGAGCTGGCAAAAGAACACCAAGGAGTACACGAACGAGCTCTTCCTGGCTGTGCGAGAGATCCGCGCGTGGCCCGAGTGGTCCCGGCCGTACGTGCACTGGTTCCTCCCGAAATGTCGCCTGATCCGCAGGCTGGTGCGGCGGGCCGAGCAGCTGATCCAGCCCGTCATCGACAAGCGCCTCGCCGAGGTCCGCGAGGCGACGAGGTCGGGCGGGGAGATGCCCCAGGACGCCATCGCCTGGGCGTACCAGACCGCCCAGGCCAAGGGCACGGCCTACGACGCTGCCCACGTGCAGCTGGCATTCAGCATGGCCTCGGTGCATACCACATCGGACCTCTTCGCGAGCCTCCTCCTGCGACTCTGCCGCAGCCCGGAGTGGGTGCAGCCGCTGCGTGAAGAGGTCGAGCAGGCCGCCGCGGGCGGCTGGGAGAAGACGTCTCTGTATAAGATGAAGCTGGCAGACAGCATCTTGAGGGAGACGCAGCGGGTCAAACCCCTGGGAGTTTGTAAGTCAGAGAACACTCTCGCATAACCATATTACTCGCGAGCCATTTCTCTACCTCGGCCTTGCCTTGGGCTCGTGGTGCATCATCGGATATCTGATCTGACCGTGTATCTAGTGCTCACACATCGCCACGCGACCGAGGACGTAACGGCATCCGACGGCACTTTTATCCCCAAGGGCGCCCTCGTGGCCAGCAACATGTCGCGAATGTGGGATCCCACCGTGTACCCAGACCCCGAAGACTGGCAGCCCGACCGGTTCCTGAAGCTGCGCCAGCAGCCCGGCAAGGAGCACTCGGCGCAGCTGGTGACGACCACCACGGAGGGCATGGGGTTCGGGCTGGGAACCCACGCCTGCCCCGGGCGATTCTTCGCGGCGAGCAACATGAAGGTCATGCTGGCTTATCTGCTGCGGAATTATGAGTTTGAGAGGGCGGATCATGGCGTCGACGCGTTCCCACACTTTATTGAGTATGTGACGAACCCCAAGGCAAAGCTGCGGGTGCGGAGGCGGGTGTGATTTTTCATAGGCTGGACTTGAAAGGCTGGCAGCGGTTCAGGCGAGTGTGTGGGTACCTATGCAAGTTGTTAACATTGGGGGGGATTGGGTTCTGATCGGCACCAACACGCATTCACTTACAATCAAGGTGGACCCCCCCCCCCCCCAAAAGGTGCCTGGGTAAGCTCGTCTTTCATTCTACACTAGAAAGCCAGTGCTTTTACACCATCCTATTAGTGCATTTAGGACAGTTGCTCTTACATCGGAGAAAAGTGCGGCAAGTGATTGATGAGAAATTGGACGTCAGCTCAAAGTGGCGTATTCAGATTGTCTGTTGTACAAAGCTTCGCCGCATGCTCCAAATCACACCTTATAAAAGCGCCTCAGCGAGCAGGTTGAGGAGGTCTGTACTATGTAATTCATTCTTTTTCAGTTTGGGTTCAGATATCCTTAAGAACACATTCAATGCCACCCTGCTGTTAAACACTGCCTCCCGAGCCACACAATTCCTAAGCAAAATCAGATCCCAGAAACAACATAGAATAAAATGAAGCACTGGGCAAGATCTGAAGACGTGTCGTGAACGGGCCGTTTTGAGTGGTGTGGGGATGAGTTGCTGTGATACGTGGTGAGCGGGAGGATCGATTGGCTTCAAAAGCGAGGCCGATGGACATGGGTGTGTGTCCCAAGCGGTACTGACGGTTCCCAAACGGCTGTCAATTAGTATCTCAATGCTGTACCTTTCCTATTGGTAAAACTCGACCAACCAGGTCACCCTCTGCCCAGTCTGTTGGTAACAGCAACTTCCCGTATATAGATCAACCTTAACTAGCGATTATTACCCATGTGAATGTTGTACGGATACGATAAGCTTTGCCGCACTCCGAGCCTCTGCTGTTCTGACTCATGTGCCAGGGAAGGATTTCGCCGAAGACGTCGATGCTGTGGGCCATACCCGATTTTTCGGGGCTTTAGGCGCGCCGTGTCTATAGTGCTTTTTCGTCAGCGTTTTTCTTTCCTTGCACAACTCCAACCTGTCCTCTCACGTGCAACGGCCAATCTGCTGTCCTTCCACCAACACGTCGTCCCTCTACCCCATCAACACCGAGTGATCAGTTACCCAGCATCGTGATGGGGGCCTCTCCTGCTGATGCGGCCAAGGGCCCGCAGGGCATTGACCTGTATGCCCGTTTCGCACTGGCAGGTGCGCTTGGTTGCTCTGTCACCCACGGTGGCTTCACGCCGGTTGATGTGTACGTTCCCAACCCCGATTATGTCCCGAGCTCGGCCCAATTGTTTCGGTTTTGAAACAAGGGGATGAGAAGGAGGAGGGAAACGCGAACCTCAAGCTAATAACTCTGACCAATGCAGCGTCAAGACTCGCATTCAGCTCGACCCAGTGACCTACAACAAGGGTATGATTGGCGGCTTCCGCCAGGTCATCAAGAACGAGGGCCCTGCCGCCCTCTTGACGGGTTTCGGGCCTACCTTTACTGGATATTTCATCCAAGGCGCATTCAAGTTTGGAGGTTATGAATTCTTCAAGAAGCAATCGATCGATCTTCTTGGCATTGACACAGCACGTCGAAACCGCACAGCTGTTTACTCTGTCTCTGCTGCCTCGGCTGAATTCTTTGCCTCTATTGCCCTCAGCCCGCTGGAAGCAACTCGGATTCGACTCGTGTCAAAGCCTGATTTCGCCAGGGGCTTGATTGATGGCTTCGGAAAGATCTTGAAGAATGAGGGCATTGGTGGTTTCTATTCAGGATTCGTCCCTATCCTCTTCAAGCAGTATGTTGGCATTTACCCCTACATACCTAATCTGGTCATGGCCCTAGAAGCTGCTACGGTAACTATGACGGAGGAACGCACCCGAAAGATGCTGACAGAATTGGAACTGCAGAGTCCCCTACACGGTCACGAAGTTTGTGGCGTTTGAGAAGGTCTCTGAGGCCATCCTATCCAACTTTGATAAGAGTACCCTGTCAAGCGGCATGCAAACTACTATTAACCTAGGCTCTGGTTTGCTTGCCGGCTTTGCTGCTGCTATCGTCTCTCAGCCTGCTGATACTATGCTATCTAAAATCAATAAGACCCCCGCCCTACCAGGTGAGGGTATCGTCTCCCGCCTGGTGAAGATCGCCAAGGAACTTGGTATCCGTGGCTCCTTTGCCGGTCTGCCTACGCGTCTCTTCATGGTTGGTGGTCTTACTGCTGGTCAATTCGCAATCTACGGTGACATCAAGAAGGCTCTTGGTATGTCTCTCCTGCTCTCCGTTCCTTTCGATGTGGTGATATGACGAAAGCTGACTCCGTATGGATGTAGGTGCCACAAACGGTGTCGAGATTGCCAGGTAATCCGCTTGCCTTGTCATGAGTTTCTCGAAATCCCCTGCATTAGGAGGGTGCCAAAGAAAACATTTAATACATAGACTTGCCGGAGTAACCGAGAGCTACGGGATCGGGTTGCTGTTGTTTGTCCAAAAATACTGGATCAGCAAATGTATTCCAAAGGTATCACATATAAACAATGCAACAAATCACCAAGCGACTATGCCGATGCCGTAATTGCCTGAGCTGGACCGCCAGCTGTCATACTTTCAGCCACTTCGCCCATCGTCACACCAGCTTCGGCACCGGGCTTATCCACCGTCATCTGACCCAACCGGAGGATGTGTTTCACCACGTCCTGCACCTCTTCCTTCTTTGTCGGTAAATGATGGCCAGCCTCCACTTGCACCACAGTGGCATGCTCCGCCTTGTAGTGTGTTCTGACCAGCTTTCGAGCCCGGCCGAGACAAAAGTCCTTGTTCCCATGGACATGGAGCGTAGGGACATCAATGTGCGCCTTGCTCAGGCCCAGGTCTTGCGCTCTGGCGTTCAGCCACAGGGACGCCTCGTTGGGAAAGAAGCAGCAGCTCATCACGGCAAACTGCAGCCGCGGCAGCCAAGGTAGCCGCCCCTGCTGCTGCTCCCACAGCAGCATCGCGAGGGTGAGCGCGCCCTCGGAGAACCCGAGGCCGCCCACTATCTCGGCGTTCCTGTTCTTTTTAGTCGCGTTCCATCTCTCTACTGCATCGCTGACCGCCCCGTTGATGGCCTTCATGCTCTCATCGATGGTGGCGCCGTCGCCCCCGAACCAGCAGTAGTACGGCTCCTGTCCGGCGAACATGGGCAGGACACCTGGCCCGGCACCACATTCCAACGGCCCGTCGACCAAGATAAACTCGAACTCCTCCCGCAGGAGGTAGCAGATCCGGGCCAGCTGGACGTTAAATATTGACCCTTTCGAGCCGGTACCGTGGAAGCACAGGAGAGCCTTGGAAGGTGTCCCACTTGCCCTGTTTTGTGAATCAGTCCCAAGGCCTCATAGTCTTGTGACTTCGGACGGCAGGAATATGGAAAAATGACCCACATTTTCGGAACAGGATTTGTGTGTTATGTTGAATATTTAGATATGGGGGTTTAGACAACGACAGTTATGGAGTCTAGTGCTCACGAGGTTGGTCTTGTGTCTGGAAGGGCGTCAATGGGACGACTGTGGCATGATTTTGGTTTCTCGATCAACACACGGCTAAAATGTATCGTCGGTGGTTTCTACAAAGCCCAGGAGGATGATTGTCCGACTTCTGGGATCTTCTCCGAAACCCCTGTAGTCGTTGACATTCGGTCTTTTCGGTGTTTGAAGTTCAGCTATTGTTAATTGACACGGGGCCTGGGTGGGCCTCGGAGTCAGCCATGCCCCCGGCGAGGGGGTAGGGAGGTGCAGAAATGTGATGTTTACAAACATATCGGCCGGCTTGTGTATCGGGACCCCATCTACAGTGTCGCCTTGCACCCCATAATAGAATGGCAATTGTGTCTGCTCGTGTGCCTGCGTAACCCCCGGCGTTGTTCCTAAAGCCCTTGAGAGTCACGTCTAGTCACTCTGCCCCGTCGCAGTTTCATGATCAAATAGGCGAGTGCAACCAAAGAAAGAAAAATGCTTGGACTTATCTTTGTTTCCTGTGTCGTCGCAGGTTTCCTATGGTTCCTTGCGACGCCGCTTCGGACCGGACTGTGGTCCATTCCGGGACCGTTCTGGCGCCGCTATACAGGTGAGATTTAGTTAGTTTTTTTTCTTCAAGGCTAGAGCTAACTTCAAACAGACCTGTTCCAAACTTATGATGCCTACAAAGGGCGAACATGTCAAGTTATCAAGCACTTGCAACAGCGGTATGGCCCTGTGGTACTGGTCGGCCCTCGGACGGTTATGTTCTCGGACCCAGACATGGTAGACACAGTCTATGCAACGAGAAATCCTTTCCCAAAGGTCTGTAACATGATCAATTGTGTGGCTCTGAATTATCTGTACTGAGAGTTCTGTAGAGCTATCACTGGCAGCCCTTCCGAACTGAGCTGAACGGCGTTCATTTCCCAAGTCTTTTGGCTAGCGAGGATACTCAGACTCATTCTTCCCTCAAACGACCCATCTCAGGAGTTTACGCGATGTCAAATGTGATTAAATCGGAAGCCTATATCAACGAAAACATCGTCTTGTTCGTAAAGAGACTCTACGAAGAGTACCATGAAGCCGACAGAATAATGCCGGTCTTCCAATGGATGCACTTCTGTGAGTTGGCTAGAGAAAAACGTGTTGCACTCTGTGCTGTGCAAGATGACTAAACGTTTGTATAGATGCGTATGATACAATCATGAAACTCACAGTCTCCAACGACTTTGGCCTCATGAAAGGCGATGCCGATCGAAAGGCAATGTTCAAGGGCGTTGATAGTGCACAGACGTACCGAGCCATGGTAGGCGACCCCTGTATAATTTGAATTACTTGATATAGGCGTGTACTGACACTGGCAAATTTGTAGGTTGCATGTATGCCGTGGGTTCACAATCTTCTCAAGAACACCCCTGTGACCCAAGTATTTCAAAAACGCATGGGCTCGTTCCCGGCACGCGCACGAGAGCTCATTCAAAAGAGGAGGGCCAAGGGGGCCGAGCAGACCAACGACGGCCGAGAGGATTTGCTGTCACAGATCCTGGCGACCCGCGACAAGCATCCAGGGACCGTCGACGAGCGCGTCATGCACGGATACGCCACCACGCCACTTCTCGCCGGCGCAGACACGGTCACCATCGGCCTGACTTCGGTCGTCTACTTTGTCGGGAAGCACCCCAGGGTCCTCGCCAAGCTGCGCGAGGAGCTGGATGCCTCCGGGCTCCCGATGCCGCCCACCTGGGCCGCCGTACAGGGGCTCACGTACCTCGACGCGGTCATCCGGGAGTCATTCCGTTGCCATCCCATCGGAGCAATGCTGTCAAGGCGCGCCGTCCCCTACGACGGCCCTGGCCTGAAGCTTCAGAAAGGCACACTACTCCCTCCCGGCACGGCGGTCGCCATCTCGGGCTATACCACCCACTTCAACAAGGACATCTACGGCGATGATGTCTATGACTTCAGGCCTGAGCGTTGGCTGCAGGGTCCCGAGGAGAGCGCAGCCGACTACACCGATCGCATCCGCAAAATGAACAAGGTTGATTTGACATGGGGCCATGGCGACCGGGCCTGCATGGGAAAGAATATTGCGAGATGCGAAATGTACAAGCTCATCGCGACCTTCTATTCCTCCTTTGATGTAAGTCTGGCCTCGTCTCCTTCCAGGGCGAATACTACCACTTGTCTTGGCATGCCTGGTTTCTTCAGAATGGAAAAGACTGACATTGTTGGACTAGGTCCGGCCTGTTGACCCAGCAAGGAACTGGACGATCAAGGAAACGGTGCTCGCGAAGCAGGAGGGTGTGGAGGTGAAGGTCAAGCTCAGGGATGGTGCGAGTATTGAGCAACTCCAGAAGAACATTGAGTCTCCACAGGCGGCAGCTTCAACGGGTGGCCTGCCGAGCGGCAGGACGATATCCATGGTTTACTGAATGATGCCTTGATAGGCCGTGGCCCCAAGATTTTTGGCTCAGCCAATGCTGCCCGCTCGTACCTAGGTACTTTGTACCTTGTTCGGACACATGCCGATGACGAGTCGTAGTCTTGTAGTGATTTAATATTACTTGGTCTATCTAAAGTGCCCGGATCAGATTCGACCTTGGAACCCAACCTGATTCAGCCCACCCAGCTTTAACAAAAGCCTCTTCACACGATTTCTAACAACCCTATAACTACAATAGTCAACCCTACCTTCACTAGTGTTTCCAATCTTTTTTAAAGCATTCTGATGTACCGTCAATGTAGGTCATCCCTTTAGACACTAGGATACATTACAATACCTAGTATTAGAAAGAAAAATGCTAATTATAGTAGGCCAAAAATTTGTTTAATAGATTATAGCCTCGGAAATATAGTTGTCTAATAGGCATGCAGACCAGGCTGATACTATTGATATTAGTAGCGGAACGACTATTAGCTAGATTCTTGGTCAAACCTCGAACGTGGCACTAAGATGGTCTCAACGCGACCCCTATAAAACGAATACATGGCTGAAGTCCAGTTGGCACCTCTATCCCTCTCAAGGTTCACATCTACATGAAACATACATTTAAGGGGTCTCCAAAGAGATCGCAAGAACAAGCTCTCGGCAGTCTGTGTTATAGAATTGCATTCTCTCGAAAGTCTCACAGGTCATACACAGGTAGTAAGCTAAGAATTCAATGAGGCCTATAGAACTACGCTGCAGGACTGACCCTAACCACGCATTTCTGTCCAGACAATTTCCCGCTGCGCACCATCCCCAAGCCAACCAGAACACTTTCAAGCCCACTCTCTTCTAGAGTCCTGACTGGATGATGGCGCAACTTGCCATCATCAACCAGCTTCTGCGCCACAGACCATAGCTTCTCGCCGAAAGCACGAAGCTCCTCGCTCGGTGGCCGACCGTATGGAGCAGGCCAGGTCGAGCCCTCACCAAAGATGGATGGCCCAAGCACCCAGTCGGTCTTGACCACTGCCCGCTTCGCAGCATGGGGCGAGAACGGATCCAGCGAGACGTACTTGCCGCCAGCACGGCCGATTGCGGCGTAGCAGATGGTGGTGGATTCAACTGTCGTAATACAGTCTAGGGCGTAGCGCAATTCGTTCTTTGTGTACGTTTTCTGATGACAAGGTTAGCAAGGCAGAACTGGACTCCCGTTACCAGTGGTCTTGGACCTCGTCGTGGTGATTTAAGTACTTACAATTTTGGCAGCGCAGTCTGGCTCGCGATAGTCAAATGTCTCCTCTGCGCCATTTGACTTGACCTGCTCTCCATTCTTTGCCGAGCAAGCTGCAATTGGTATCATGTTTGCGCTGCACTTGGTCGTTAGCATCTCATTCTGAGGGCAAAGGCAATTGCAATTGGCATTGATATGGGAACTTGCAGTCTCAAAAGCTGTATGGCAATGGTTGCCGTAGCCGTGCTGCCCCCGTACACGAGGACGTACGCCGGCTTCGCGACCGGGGCATCGGGCAGAGGTAGGCCTAGGAGCTTCAATGCAAGCCCAGCGGTGCTGATGCCGGCACCAAAGGTCGCGCCGCTCTCGGTGCTGATGGTAGGGGGCAGCCTCAGCCAGATCTTGCCGGCGGAGACGTTGTACTCGCCAAAGGCTCCACGCAGAGGCGCATCGCCTTTCATTGCGTGCTGAGCTCCACAGACCCTGTCTCCGACCTCTACGCCGGCCGCTGCTGGCCCCTTGGCAACGACTGTGCCCGCGTAGTCAATACCCAGGATACCGCCCGGGGTCACGAAGGGGCCGCGCATCTTGGTATCGCTTGGGTTGATGGCCACGGCGTCGGTGCGGACCAGGAACTGGTCCGGTTCGAGCGGAGGCAAGGGCACATCGTCGCGGACGCGGACATGGTCTCCCGACTCGACGATCACCGCACGATGGGTTGTGGGAATTACAAACTGCCCATTAGCCGAAGCCATTTTCTGTCTTGCTGGCCGTAATTGCGCGGGCGACAATGAATCAAGGAACACGCCTGATTGAGATCTATTTGATTGGAGTTGAGCTTCAACGATCGTAGACCTTCTATCGCACATCTTGCACCACAATTACGTCCACGCATAATGACTGCTCTCAGCTCTCCGAGTACCTGCAAACCGAATCCCGTATCGGCGGCACGCCGTAGTGACTGTGTAAGCGTTGGACGTGGAGTGGGTGGACTCAGCCTGACTCATTGAGGATTGGGTTCGGTGTTTTCGGCTTGCTATAGTTACCAGGGTAGCACAGCCTACCGGCGAACTTGGTGTCTGCTCGGCCCGCGAACATCTTTTTGGCCGTTGACGATAAACCTTAATCGGTATGGGCCAAGACTCGGTGTCACTGTGCCTTGCAAACGAAGTGATGCCCCCCCCCGGTCCGTGTGCACAAGGCCTGCGCACACGCTTCAGGTTTTTAAGTTTTTTTTACCACTAATTCTACTATAACTTACTCAAATCTTTACTAAAAAACATAAAAAGAGTACCATTATAATCCTTATAGAAATCTCTATATAGCTATAATTTTATAAAATTTATTATCTATATCTTTATATTTATTATATTTATATAGAAAATTAAAGTCTTATTAATATAATTAGATTAAAAATATACCTATATAGAGAATTTTATAAGGATTATAATAGTACTCTTTTTATATTTTTTAGTAAAGATTTGAGTGAGTTATAGTAGAATTAGTAGTAAAAAAAACTTAAAAAAACTGTAGTGTGTGCGCAGGCCTTGTGCACACAGACCGGGGGGGGGCATCACTTCGTTTGCAAGGGACAGCAGCAGGAACGGCCGACTTGCTCAAAGTGCCGTGCGTCTCAACGGCATATCCAACCCCAGGGTCCATTCCGAAGGTCACCAAACAGCACGAGCCTCGTACGGCCCGCCGCCCATTTGGATCATGGGAATTGATGAGTCCCGTACCAAAAGCCGACCCAAACTTGTCTTGGCAGGGCGACGGTAACAGCAACGGGAAAGTTTGCTGACCACATGTGCAGTGACGAGATGTCATACGCTGAGTTCATTCAGCTGCTAGCAAAGGTTTCAGTGGGGACTGAGGCTCCACTAGGTATTCAGATAGGACTGCTCGTCAAGTGGTGTCCGGAGATCCAAAGACATGCGTATGTATTCATATGGTTTCTGGAGACCCAGCACGGCGGCCGAGTGAGGATTCCTTAAGACGGGTATGAATGAGTAGAATCGCTCCCTCGCGAAGGAGTTGTGAGGCCTAAAATTTTGTTCCTCATCATTCACTTCAACACCTAGTTCTCTTGAAGCGAACTCAACGTCACCAAGCTTATACACGGACCGCTGACCTCCTCCACCTCTACCTCTTATCTCTCTTACTACCATGGCCATAACTCAAGGCAGACCGCTCAATGAGCCCATTGCAATTGTTGGGACGGGCTGCCGCTTCCCTGGTGGCGCGTCAAGCCCGTCTAAGCTTTGGGACCTCCTGCAAAACCCAAGAGACTTGTCGAAAAAGATACCAAAAGATAGATTTGATGTCGATGCATTCTACCACCCTGATGGATCGTTTCATGGCCGTACCAATGCACGGAACGGTTACTTTCTTGACGAAGACCCATATGCGTTCGACCCCAGCTTTTTCAACATTCCACCCACCGAGGCGGAGACGGTCGATCCTCAACAGCGTCTCCTGCTCGAAACGGTCTATGACAGCATCACAGCCGCTGGCCTGAAGCTCGAAGATCTTCGAGGCTCACCCACCGCGGTATATGTGGGGCTCATGCAGAGGGACTTCCTCGATAGTCAGAACTACGATCTGGATGCTCTCAACACCTACGCAGCCACTGGCACAGCAGCGTCCATACTTTCAAACCGGGTCTCTTATGTTTTTGATTGGCACGGCCCCAGCATGACAATCGACACGGCATGCAGCTCATCCCTTGTCGCTGTCCACCATGCCGTCGAGCAGCTCAGGACCGGCCTGAGCAAGGTCGCCGTGGCTGCGGGTTCCAACCTGATGCTGGGCCCCGTCCCTTTCATATCCGCTAGCAAGCTGAACATGTTTTCGCCTCAGGGGCGATCCCGCATGTGGGACGTCGGGGCCGATGGGTACGCTCGGGGCGAAGGTGTCGGCGCGGTCGTGATGAAGACGCTCAGCCAGGCCATCGCAGACGGCGATACGATCGAGTGCGTCATCCGCGAGAGCGGTATCAACCAGGACGGCAAGACAGCGGGTATAACTATGCCGAATGCTTCTGCACAGGAATCTCTCATTCGTCAAGTCTACGAGAGAGCGGGTCTCGACGTCACAAAACCCGAGGATAGGTGCCAGTATTTTGAGGCACACGGAACGGGGACGCCGGCGGGAGATCCTCTAGAGGCTCAGGCCATCTCCCAGGCTTTCTTCGGATCACGACAGCGTCTTGAGGGCGAGGATCCTCTTTACGTGGGTAGTGTCAAAACGATTATTGGGCACACAGAGGTAAGCTTTCGACCGTCTGTTTCTTTTCGCTGTTTCTTTTTTCGCGCAAGAGTGACAGCTGGTGTTCTATCCATTTTTGTTTCGACATAGATCGCTAACGGGAGCAGGGTACTGCTGGCATTGCTGGCGTGATAAAAGCTTCCCAACTTATACAGCATGGCCTCCTTGTGCCCAACATGCTGCTCAATGAGTTAAGCCCCAGGGTCAAGCCGTTCTGTACAAATCTAGAGGTTGTGACCAAGCACAAGGAATGGCCTGCACTCAAGTACAACCAACCACGACGTGTGAGCGTCAACTCGTTTGGGTTTGGCGGCACGAATGCCCATGTGATCCTAGAGGCATACGTCCCCGGTGCCGAGCCTCTGGCGAATCCACCAAGCAATTCGTCGGCTACCTCGCCCTGTCTTGCCCCGATAGCCCTATCTGCAAATTCTGAGACCTCACTGAAGGCGACCATGGAGGACCTGGCCCAATACCTCAAGTACCGGCCCGAAACTCAGGTGCACGATCTTGCCCGGGCGCTGCTCAAGAAACGCTCGAACCTTCAAGTCCGTTATGCCACCCAAGCAAAGACAGCGCAAGGTCTCTGCGAGGCTCTAGAGCGCGATGCCGCTCTGGTGCATGGGAAGCAGAGCATCGCCACCGTCTCGGATCTCAAGCTCAAGCCCCAGGCTCTCGGAGTTTTCACCGGCCAAGGTGCTCAATGGCCCGCCATGGGAAAGGCACTCATCAATCAGGTGCCATATGCTTACGATATTGTCTTGGAACTCGATCAGTCCTTGCAGGATCTACCAGCCCAGTACCGACCAGAGTGGAGGCTCCTTGATCAGCTCCTCCTCGAAGGCGACGCCTCCAACGTCCATGACGCTACGTTCTCTCAACCACTCTGCTGCGCAGTCCAAATTATTCTTACCAGGCTCCTTCAAGCCTCTGGCGTCGAGTTCAAGGTCGTTGTCGGCCACAGTTCCGGGGAGATCGCCTGTGCCTTTGCGGCGGGCTTCATCTCTGCATCGCAAGCAATACGCATTGCGTACCTGCGTGGTCTGACTTCGAAACATGCCGGGAACCCGAACGGTCAAGCGGGAGCTATGATGGCCATAGGTTCCTCGTTTGATGATGCGACTGAGCTCTGCGAGCTGGAGACCTTCAAGGGGAGGATCGCTGTGGCGGCAAGCAATGCGCCGGAGAGTACGACAATTTCTGGGGACCTCGACGCGATAAAGGAGGCCCAGGAGATCCTGACGGACGAAGGCAAGTTCAACCGGGTCCTCAAGGTCGACAAGGCTTACCACTCCCACCACATGGCTCCCTGTGCTGAACCTTATGTTGCGGCCCTGAGAGCCTGCGGCTGCGATATTTTCAACCTGGATGCTGCACCAACATCCGTGTGGATCTCCTCGGTCTTTGAAGGGAGAATTATGAAGCCTGAGGACCTCAAGGCTGAGTACTGGGCGGACAATCTGCTGTCCCCGGTGCTCTTCTCATTTGCCGTTGAGCAGGCACTGGTCAAACACACACCACTCGAAGTTGGTATCGAGGTCGGAGCGCACCCCGCTTTGAAGAACCCCACGATACAGACGATTGAAAACTGTGCTGGCTCGCCAATCCCATATAAGGGCTGTATGGAGCGCAATAAAGACGACACAGAGTCCTTCTCCTCGTGCCTCGGTTACCTGTGGGCTCGGTTTGGCTCTCCCGTCATTGACGTTGACAAACTGTACAGCAGGCTGTCCTTGCAGACGGGCACGTCGAATCTTGTCAAAGAGCTTCCCGGCTATGCGTGGGACCACTCTCGCAAATATAGAAAGGAATCTCGCACCTTGCGTTCATGGCTGGGCGGCGAGCGACCGCATATCCTGCTTGGCAAGAAGCTCGTCCACAGCAGCCCTTCTTCAGTCCAATGGCAGAATTTTGTCCGCCAGCGCGATATCGAGTGGCTCGATGGCCACTCGCTGCAGGGACAGACAGTATTCCCCGGCGCGGGCTACGTTGTCATGGCAATGGAGGCTGCTATTAAGCTCTCTGGCGATAGAGAAGTCCGGCTTCTCGAGGTCTTGGACCTGAGCATCAACAAGGCCGTGACCTTTGAGGATGAGAATAGCCTGGTAGAGTTGAACACGACTCTGACTATCGACGAGTCCCAGAGCACGGACGACTTTGCCGTGTACAAGTTTACAATCAACTCCTGCCTCGCCAGGGAGTCCGGCCTCAGCAGCTCTGCGGCGGGCCTGGTTGCTGTTACCTATGGAGCCGGAGCGCTCGAGACCCTGCCCGAGCCTCAGGTGGAACCACCTCACCTCAACAACGTGAGTATTGACCGGTTCTACAACATGCTCGACGAGGTAGGCTATGGCTACCACAAGCAGTTCCGCGGCGTCAGCAGCCTCAGGCGAGGCGACAGCAAGGCTTGTGGTACCATCAACTTCCACCGCCTGCAGGACGGCCCCCGCAACCTCGTCATGCACCCTGCCACTCTCGATGTGGCCTTCCAGAGCTTCATCGGCGCGTACACCGCACCCGGTGACAGGCGTCTGCGCTCGCTCCTGGTGCCCACTGGAATCGAGCGCATCGCGCTTAACCCTTGGGTGTCCGACAAGATCCACGCCCTCTCCAGCACGGTCAATTTCATTTCTACTAGTGCGGCAAGCGTAGGAAACACTGTTGAAGGTGATATTGAGGTGTACGACCCCGAGACGAGTGCCACTATGCTCCACGTTGAAGGACTCAGCTTCAAGCCCTTCTCCCCTCCTTCGGTAGGGACCCCGCTTCCTTGCGATACTCTAGTACATGTGTTTCACAAGTGCTGACACACATCTCGACACAGGCCGCGGAGGACCATGAAATGTTCTCCAAATGGGATTGGGCTCCCCTGTATCCCGATGCCTTGCTCGATGACCCCAAGTACCACGCCACCGAGCAGGATATTGAGGATGTCAAGGTGATCGAGCGGATCACGTACTGGTATATCAAACACTTTCTCAGCGAAGTCACCGCGGAAGACCGCGAAAACGGTTCCTTCACGTTCAAGAAACAAATCCACTGGTGCGAGCATATGCTCGGTGAAGCCAAGGCTGGCCGTAATGCGTGGTATCAACCAGAGTGGGACCAGGACACGCGAGCAGATATCGAGGACATGATTCAAAAGTACGTCTTTCTCCCCCCCCCCCCTTTTTCTTTCTTGGTTACCCACAGAGCGACCATATGGAAACGACCAAACTGACCCTTCCCAATTTAGGAATGTGTCACACCCGTTTGTGCGTCTGATCCAGCGAGTCGGCGAAGGGGCGGTGGAGACCCTCCGCGAGAACAAGAACGCCTTCGACCTTATGGACCACGATGGGCTGCTCACTGAGTTCTACGGTGGCACGGTGAGCTACGGACATTCGTATCAATACTACCAGACCATGCTCGAACAGATAAACCACCGCTACCAAAACATGGATGTTCTCGAGATTGGTATGTATACCTTGCCACGTAGCAACTGGAGAGTACATACAGTATTATATTATAGCTACTAACCGGATGACAAAAAAGGTGCCGGTACGGGTGGTGCTAGTAGGTACTTCCTCAACAACGACAAGCTGTCCTTTAACAGCTACACCTTCACGGATATCTCGAGCGCATTCTTTGAGCAGGCATCAAAGGAGTTCGAGAGGCACGCGGACAAGATGGACTTCCGGCCACTCGACGTCCGGCGCGAACCAACCGAGCAAGAGTTCAAGGCCCACTCGTACGACCTGATCATCGCGTCGAACGTTCTCCACGCGACCCCCTCGCTCGAGGAGACCCTCAAGAATGTCCACAAGCTGCTGAGGCCGGGCGGGCGCCTCATTGTTATCGAGGTCGCACACCGCGAGCACACCCGCATCGGGTTCATCTTCGGCCTGTTTGTGGACTGGTGGGCGGGCCATGACGAGGGCCGTGTCCTCGAGCCGTTCATTTCGTACGACCAGTGGGACGCGGTCCTCAAGAAGGCTGGCTTCTCGGGGGTCGACAGCCGCACGCTCGATCCTGACAGTCGAATCTTTCCCAATGGGGTTTTCCACACCCATGCGGTCAACGACCTGGTTCAGAATCTGGATGCGCCATTGGCTACACCTGTCCGGGATTCATATCCGCCGCTCGTCGTCGTTGGAGGGGCCTCGCCCAAGACGGCTGGCCTGGTGGAATCGGTGTCTGGTGTCCTGCCCGCTCGCAAGATGGACAGGGTCACAACCATCAAAGAAGTTATAGACTTTGACTACCAGCCAGGGTCCACCTTCATTGTGCTGTCCGACCTGGACGAGCCCACGTTTTCCGGACTCGATGACGAGAAGCTGGATGCATTACAGACTCTCTTCAACGCAGCTCACAGCATCCTGTGGGTGACAGAAAATGCCTGGGTCCGAAACCCCCAGCAGGCCATGATGATCGGTTTCTTGCGCACCCTGCGCATGGAGTATCCAGACATCAACATCCAAGCTGTGGACTTTGACGAGGCGGATACCATACGGCCCGAGTTCCTGGTCGAGACCGTGGTCCGCCTGGAAGACGGGGCCGGCTGGCAGGATAATGGTATCCTCTGGACGCAGGAACCCGAGCTTTTTGTCAAGGAGTCAAAGGTCATTGTTCCCCGCCTCAAGCCAGACACGGCCAAGAACAACAGGCTCAATGCTGTCCGACGCCCAATACTGATTGATTCGGACCCGAGGCAACACAACCTGAGTTTCGAGTACGACGACGATGAACCTTACTTCAAGCACCTTGACGAGAGGTTCGTCCCCTCGGTCGCGGATGAGTCCCTCGTGAAGGTGCAGACGCACTACTCACTCGCCAAGGCGGTCAGGATCGGCCGGTTGGGCTACTTCCACTTGATACAAGGCGAGGTTGTCGGAACCGAGTCGAACGAGACTGTGGTGGTTCTTTCTGAGACCAACGCGTCCCTTGTACAAGTACCTTTCAACCGGCTCGTCACCGTGGGCGAGGTGGAGGGCGCAGGTGTGCTTGCGGCCATCTCGGCCGATCTCATTGCTCACACTCTGGTGTCAGACCTCAGCCCGGGATCGACCATGCTGGTATTCAACCCTCCCGCCTTGTATGTTGATTCGCTCGTCCATCGGGCCGCAGAGTCTGGTATCTCTCTCGCTTTTGTATCTACCGAAGCTGCCCCTCAGCCGGAAGGGATCAACTGGATCCGGGTGCACGAGAAAGAGCCTCAGCGCAGCCTCCGCCAGAAGATTCCGCGAGACACCGCCATATTCTACGATCTTACCGAGGATAAGAATCCAGCCGGTCTGAACAACCGAGTGGCCAGATGCCTTCCTGTCGGCTGCTCCGTTGGCCGCGTCCACAATATATATCAGAACGTGGCCAAGCCGGCATCCGCAGAGGGCTCTGGCAAGATACGCGAGGTCCTTGCCAACGCTGTTGCGAGAACGAGTAAGCTGGCTCATGCCAACAGCAATAATAATGTGCCTGTTTTGAGATGTTCGGACGTTGCGGCTTCGAAGGGCGCTGCTGCCGGGACCCACGCCATCATCGACTGGGCGCCTGAGCAGATCATCCCGAGCCGTGTCCGCTCCATGGAGACGGGCGAAACCTTTTTCGACAACAAGACATACCTGCTGGTCGGCCTGGCCGGTGACCTGGGCCGGTCTATCGCCCGGTTCATGGTGGCACGCGGGGCACGCCACATCGTCCTGACCAGCCGCTCCCCAAAGATCGACCAGCGCTGGATCGACGAGGTCACACAGCTCGGGGGCAACATCATGGTGCTGGCCATGGACGTCTCCAAGGAGGAGTCGGTCGACGCGGGCCTTGCCCAGGTGCGCGCCTCGTCCATGCCGCCCATCGGCGGTGTTGCCTTTGGGCCCCTCGTCCTCCAGGACGTCATGTTCAAGAACACGGACCTCTCGATGCTGGAGATGGTGCTCGCGCCAAAAGTGACGGGCGCGCGCCTGCTGGACGAGCGCCTCTCGGACCCAGCCAACCCGCTCGACTTCTTCGTCATGTTCTCGTCCTTTGTCATGGTCTCGGGGAACCCGGGACAGGCCGCCTACAGCGCCGCAAACGCGTACACGCATGCCCTCGCCGAGCAGCGGCGCGCGAGGGGCATGGTCGGGTCGACAATCGACATCGGCGCCGTCTTTGGCGTGGGCTTCATCGCCCGCGCGGGGCGGGAGCACGAGTACGACGTGGTCAAGTTCATCTTTGACGAGGTCAACGAGTGGGAGCTGCACGCGCTGTTCGCCGAGGCCGTCGTCGCCGGCCGAAACACGGCGATCCAGGACGTCGAGGTCATCACCGGCATGCCCTACATGGACCCGATCAACCGCGACCGGATTCCCTACTTTGACGATCCGCGCTTCGCATATTTCAAGCTGTCTGACCGCAAGGCCAAGGGCGACGACGCCGGCGGCGCTATAGGATCCGTAAAGGACCGGCTTCTGAAGGCGGACACTCTCGACGCGGTGCGCGGCATTATCATCGACGGCCTCTCTGGGAGGATCCGCGGGGCTCTCCAGCTCACTGCTGCCGACGAGCTCAACCTGGCGACTCCTCTTATCGACCAGGGCGTCGATTCTCTGAGCGCCGTGACGGTGAGCTCCTGGTTCAACAAGAATCTGAGCATCGACATCCCCCTCCTCAAGATTCTCGGCGGTGCCTCGGTGAACGATCTGGTCGACGAGGCCGTCTCTCGCTTGACGCCCGAGATCATTCCCTTGGCTCATTCCGAGGGATCGGGACCGCCACAGGCAGACGCACTCGCACAGCCTACGATGACCCCCGACACCGAGTCCTCCGTCCAGTTCGACGGAGCCGCAACGCCGCCCTCTTCTGTTGACGACGAGGAGGCTGTCGAGCGCGAAGCACCGCTCTCGATCACGCAAGAGTACGCGTGGAGGCAACAGCAGCTCGGCCTAGACGTGACGACCTTCAACAGCACGATTGGCATGTATATGCAGGGTCCTCTGAACCTCGACCAGCTCGCCTGGGCTTTTAACCGGGCGCTGCAGCGTAATGACGCGTTCCGCACGGCATTTGTCCCAAGCCCAGATGGCTCCGGGAAGCCCATCCAGTTCGTAATGAAGACCTCGTACGCCAAGTTTGAAGCTGTCCAGGTCGCAGACAAGGCTGCGGCCGGGCAAGGGTTCAAGGATCTCGAAGGGTACCAGTACGACCTGGCCAAGGGGGACACGTTAAAGATCGTCGACTTCCACTGGTCGCCCACCGATCACCTCCTCGTCATCGCATACCACCGCCTGGTGGGCGACGGCTGGACCACCGAGCACCTGTTCGTCGAGGCCGGCCAGCTATACAGCGGCGCCCAGCTCCAGCCCGCGCCCAGCTACGCCGACTTCGCCCTCCGCCAGCGCCAACAGCTCGCCTCCGGCGCGTTCGACGGGGACCTCGAGTACTGGGCTCGACTCTTCTCCACGCCTCCCACGAGGCTGCCCCCGATGGACGTCCCCGGCGCCAAGGCATGCACCACCACCACCACCAAGACGTCGTGGACCGAGCACGCGGCGTCGGCCCGCCTGAACCCCATGATCGCCGTGCGCATCAAGGACCGCAGCCGCAAGCACAAGGTCACCCCGATGCACTACTACCTCGCGTCCATGCACGTGGTCCTCGCCCGCCTCACGGGCGGCAGCAGGGACGTGGCCATCGGCGTCGCGGACGCCATGCGGCCCACGCTCGTCGACCAGGCCACCATGGGCTACTTCTTCAACATCTTGCCCCTGCGCTTCCGCTACGCGCCGGGCATGATCTTCAACGAGGCCCTCGCCGCAGCAAAGGAGCAGATGCGCCTCGCCCTCCTGCACAGCGCCGTCCCCTACGGCGCCATCCTCGACCGCCTCGGCCTCGGCGACCCTTCGGCGGACTCCTCGGACTCGCACGCGCCCCTGTTCCAGGCCGTGTTTGACTACAAGCAGGGCCAGGCCGAGAGCGGCAAGATCGGAGCCGCCAGCATCGTCGACTCGCGGACCCCGCGGGCTGGCTCGCCATACGACATGACGCTGGAGATGAGCGACGACCCGACCAAGGACCCACTGATCACGGTCAAGCTGAACTCGGAGCGCTATGCCTCCGGGGATGCCGAGGTGGTCCTGGACGCGTACCTCTCGACCCTGAGCATCTTTTCCAGGAACCCAGCGTTGCGGGTTGAGGATGGGAGGCTGGACCAGGGGGCTAAGGCCAGGGCATAAGCTTTATAGGTATCTGTAAAAGGTATTAGCATATAGTTTAAGAGTTTTACAATATTTCAGATAGACTTATAGTTAATTATTAATGTTAAAATTTATTAAACTTATTATAAAGATAATAAAAATATATTTTATAAATATACATATGCATACGTGACCCAGCTAACATACATTCAATTAATCCTGAGACTTAGAAGATCACCTAAATCATCTGGCTGTTTGTATCTTGTTGGCAATAGGTTTTGGCAATGTCCGCTAACCACACAGACACCTTTGGACCCCTGGTTCCAAAATGTCGCTGCAAGTCCACACTTAGCTACCCCTGCAACCCCACGTCCTTGAGCCGTGCTGGCAGGGCAACCGACAGCCGAACAAAACAATCCGACTCCCAGCTCCCAAAGCCTTCCGCTCATATCCGCAGGGTCCTCGCAACGCACCCTGAACAAAGTACCGACACGTCACGCGTGAACTTGCGACACCAGGATTACCTCGCGACCCACACTATTACCACCATGGCGACCTCAGAGAAGCCTAGTAAGAAGGAGAGGGACCCCTCCAAGGTGCACAAGCTGTCCCTCAAGGGCAGCGCCCGGCTCGTCGCCGAGTTCGTACGTTCAATCCTCAGTCCACCTGTGCCCATTGAAGCGCCTCGCAGCCGGTGGCGGTGCATCGTGCCCAGGCTCAAATATTGCACGCGTGGGATCAATTGACTGACAGCCGCGCCGCCCACAGTTCCAATACTCAATCCATTCCATCCTCTACCAGCGCGGCGTCTACCCGGCCGAGGACTTCACAGTCGTCAAGAAATACGGCCTAAATATGCTGGTCTCAGCCGACGACCAGGTTAAAGCATACATAAAGAAGATCATGTCGCAGCTCGACAAGTGGATGGTGGGCGGCAAGATCTCCAAGCTGGTGATCGTCATCACGAACAAGGACACAGGCGAGCACCTGGAGCGATGGCAGTTCGACGTACAGATCTTCGCCCCAGCGAAGTCCTCAAAATCCTCAAAATCATCATCCAGGTCAAAAGACACACAGCAAAACGGCAAGGCGGCAACAACAGAATCAACAGCAGCAGCAACAACAGCAGGGAACCAAGAAAACGCGGACGGCCCGGGTGCGGCGGCAGCAGCGGCGGCGGCGGAGAACAAGACGGAGCAGGAGATCCAGCAGGAGATCGCCGCCATCTTCCGGCAGATCACGGCGTCGGTAACTTTCCTCCCGCAGCTGGACGCCGGCGAGTGCACCTTCAACGTGCTCGTGTACGCCGACGCCGACAGCGAGGTCCCCGTCGAGTGGGGCGACAGCGACGCCAAGGAGATCGAGGGCGGCGAGAGGGTCCAGCTGCGCGGGTTCAGCACCAACAGCCACAGGATCGAGACGCTCGTCAGCTATAGGCAGAAGGACTGGTAGCGCGGGCGATACTTCCCCGCCCGGGGCTGGTGAGGGGTGGGTGCGGCGTGGTTTGGCGAGGCTGTGAGCGGATGAAAGCATGCTGAGGTCTCTGCGCCCGCCTTTCGCTCCCGTGCCAGTCCCCGGGCAATGGGAAAGATGTGATAATTGATTGGATGATTTTACAGCAGGCTTCCGCTGAGGAGCGAGGAGCATGAGGTCATGGGCATAATGATCCTGCCGGGCTACTTTGTTATGATGGCATATATTCACGCAAAAGGGCGATATGGAGTTTAGATGGTGGGTGTCAGGGGTGGGCAAGACTCTTTTATGTAATACCAAATGCCTCTTCCGATTCTCTTGATTACCATCAGGCTGCTTTTGCTTTTGGTAGTACCTTTCAGATGCATCGTTTTCCACATGGCCTCTCATGAAATGTCGTCTTCTAGCTCTAATGGCCCCTCGGCAACTTGGCACCGGTATCCGCACAACGCCGTTTGGGCTTCCTTTCCTTCACGGATGGTAGCCCATGCTTCCGGTAACACCCGCTCAATTCTGCACACGTTTGAAAAAGTATGCGTACCCAAACTTGCGCATCTCATCAATGTCGACCGCCTGAACAACCTTCTCATCGTTGAATAGAACCCATGAGGGTTTGTCGAGCTGCTTGCGGATGAAGGCAACATAGTGTCTGTAACCCAGTGTCAGTCGGAGTCAGAGCAGATAATCACAAGCTGCGGCGTAAATAGACTTGGCCATTAGTTGGAAACTTACCCAGCATGAATGCTCGTGCCCTTGTGGCACACGATGCTCTGCAACTGGTATACCGCGGGCAGAGCAGCGCTGCCAGCAGGCTCACTGGAGCCAGCGCTTGCGCCAGCCGCAACACCCTCGTCGTCATCAAGTGAGCCAGGGTCGTCTGGATGGCTGAAAAGCCACTCGACCGCCCGCTCCATGTCGCCACCGGTTTCCTTCAGAGCTTTCTTCGCCTTGGGCACATCGAAACCCATGGAGGTTAGCATCTCGATCTGCTCTGGGCTTGGTCCTGCGCTGGCACCTCCACTACTGGTGGCACCCAGGTCCAATGGTGTATCGATATCTGGGTCCTCCATGTGCGCGAACAGCCATTCCATGGCGGCGTTCGCGTCGCTGTTGCCTGTTGCGTGTAATGCTTTCTCACAGCGCACACGGGGAAATCCCATCGCCTCCAGCTGAGCGAGACCTGTCTCGTTGGGCACAAAGGCAGGAGCGCCAGCTGGAGCTTCTTCCTCAGGGAGAGATTCTTCATCTGGTTGTTGGCCACGAGAGAGATATTTGTCCAGGGTGAAGGGCTCATCAGGGATGGTGACAGGAACATCAACTTTCACCTCCACCCAGTTGACAATAGCCATCCGGCGTGCATTCACAGCAAGGATCTCTGGGAAAGTCTTAAAAAGCGTCCGCTTGGTATAACCCTCTTTCGAGCCACATGAAGAGCAGGTCAGCTCCACGACCTCGTCGACGGTGAAGTCATCCAAACACTGGGTAAGTGTCACAGGCTTCCAAGGTGCAGGGCCCTCCTCGCCTTCTTTTTGCGGCTCTCTCTCCACGGGGAGGATAATTGTGATATTTTCCTGCTCTGTGGTCGAGTATCGAACTTTCTTGCAGCTGAGACATTGCAGACGCTGTTCCAGGGCGAAGCGGAAAGGTCGGGTGGGATCGGCGTCAGGAGATGGATGTTTGGCTCGCGTGATCAACTTGAAGAGGTGTTGGAAGAGTTCAAATGCGTCTTGTTGTCGCATCGTGGAGAATTCCTCGTGCCCACGCCCGATGAGGTGCTTGAACATGGCAGGTGACAGACCCTTCTGGTGAGCCTCCGTCGGTTCCTCACCAGGTGCAGCAAAGGCATCAGGATCAGGCTTGGAGTAGCGGCCGGAGAGCAGACCGTCTGCCAGCTTCCGCATTTGTGTCTCAAGGTCCTGCGCAGGATCCTCTACGATGGGTAGTTCATCGTTGATTTCGAAATACCGCTTCTGGAAGGGGGCCAAGTCGAACAGACATTGAAGTACGCTGGCAAGATAGCAGCTATTGCCCAGGTTCTTCAGGCCAGTTAGACCAGGACCAAACAGAGGTTTTAGTTCCTGGCCGTCCTGTGTCGTCGTGAAGTCCCACTTCATATTCTGCTCGATTTGCATCTCCGTCAGACTCTTCTCCGTCTTTTGTCTTTCGGCAATGTTGATGCCCCAGTTCGCCAGGTGTGTGGCGAGGTTCTCGTCAACACGCTCATCGTCGCAAGCGTAACAGTATATATCGGCAGTGCCTTCAGCACTGATGGAACCGAGTTTGACGGCAACACCATGTCCCGACTCCTTGGAATGCGCCAGGGCGTGAGAATGGCCACCAACACCACCGAATTGGGCACGGCCACAGCCGAGAGCTCCACACTGCAGACACAACCATAGGTTTTCCTTGAGGTCGCACCTTGCGCAGCCACCCAGGTCCTGAGAGGCAATCTTGCGGGGCTCGTCCTGCTGCATCAGCAGGATGTGTTCGCAGCTGGTAAGCTCTTGCTCCCAGGCCTTGATCTCCTCTTTCCGCGAGAAAGTGTTGGAAGTTATTATCCCGTCAACCACAGGGGCGATCTTGGGGTTGGTTGTGTCGATAAAGGCATTGCATTCCAGACACTTGACGCTCAGGGCAGTGTCGTACTTGTCCTCCTCCTTCTCAGCGGAGATCGCGAGCTTCGTGATCTTTTGGGGCGGCTCGTCCCTCGTGACAGCCTTGCGTGTCCGCTTGATATTTAGCACGAGGGGGTGTGACCGGAGGGCGCTGTGTAGGGCGGAGTGCTGTCGGCCGCCGGTGCAACCGCCGTTGAAGCACTGGAGGCAGACATTGAGGCCGTCGGTGTCGTCCTGTCGGGACTGTAGTTAGGATCAAGGCACACGAGAACTTATACGGTCCTGAAAGGTTGATTTTGCTTACAATAGAGTCAAAGCACTGGGTGCAGTCCTCACGATAGACAGACTGGGCCGGCGTTGGGGGCGAGATGTCTGCTCACGAGAGTCAGTCAAACGAGAACAGAACGATCCTCTCCCTTTTCCCCGAACATTGCCTCACTGAGAGAGTCGACGTGTGGACACGCCATTTTGAATGTCTTTGTTAAAAAGGAACGGCTGACCAGAATGGTAGAGTCCACAGTCAGGGTCACAATCGGGTGTGAAGAACAAGTCAAAGCCAGACGGAGGTTTGGGAGGTTTGGGACGATTATGGAATTACGTCGAGCTGCGCGTCAGAGGCCGCACACTGTAAGAGCTGTCAGCTCCAGGCTGCCGAGGGGCAAAATGGAACGCGCCTTCACCCCGCGTTTAGTGACCGACCCGCCCCGCCCACGCCTTGCAGCTCAGCTCAGCAAACTGTGCAGAGGCCGGCAGGCCCGCATCCATGCCGGCGCGAGCTGCAGCCTGAGGGAACATCGGCCAGGATTACTGTGGGGTGCAGGTGCCAGCGAAACGGCAGAAACGCTCGTGATCCATTTTGTTGATTGCCGATTCATTCGTTCGGTGTCAGTCAGTCAGTCAGCCAGTCAGTCACTGGCAGCTTCTGTAGGCTTTGTTGGCATTTGTACAATCTGCCTGCCCAAACACATATCACATTCATGCAAATGGTCATTCTTTGAGGCCCCCTCCTACATCTGTTTCCAATACGGTTCTAACGGTAAATTATATCGGATGTACACGCAGGCCTGGCTCGCTGGCTAACCACTCGGACTCTTTGTGGCCAGAAGAGTTCGGTGTTACGGCTGACGCACCTCGGTCTCGGAAACCCATAAAAAAGAAAGGTCGGAGATTCGACGGGGCTTGACTGTTTTGGGCCCAGGGCGGGCTTCAATTCCAAATTAGAAGGAAGCGATTGATAAGATCGAGGCAGATAAGTCTGCACCTGCCCCCAGCTGGCCCCACACCCAAAAACCGATTCTCCGAGATCGCCGTGAAATCATTGCTACCTAAGCACGCTCTCCCGCATCTCATTGGCCGTTCAGCCGATACCCCGTCATCATTTTGCTGGGAACGGGGGGCGATTGCACGTCAAATATTCAGCGTCACAGACCGTGCTCCTGCACTGGACTTTCTTTCAAAGCTACCGTCCCTTCTAACTCTCTCACACACACACACACACTTTACAAACCAACACCCACCCCGCCCACAAACACTTCATCACCTACAACGCACACCTGAGACATCACAAGATCACTGCGAACTCTCTGCCGATTGATTTAATCCATCATCAACCAGAGACTGTCGAATAAAACCCCCCAATATCACGATGTTTTCGCGAGGACTCAGAGTCGCCTCCAGGCGGGCACTTGCCACACCCATCCGACCGGCTGTCGCCAGCGTCCCAAGGCAACTTGCACCAGCAGTTTCCGTCGGCGCAACACGGTCTTACCACGAGAAGGTCATCGACCACTACTCCCGGCCGCGCAACGTCGGCTCATTGAGCAAGAATGACGTCGATGTCGGCACCGGCCTCGTCGGAGCACCAGCTTGCGGCGATGTCATGAAGATTCAGATGTAAGCCTGTCCACGTCATTTCTACATCAGTGCCCACTTCATTCAATCATACTACCCCGTCCCGTTACTTTCATACCGACTTTTGCACTTGGCCAGTCAATATCACAAATCGCTAACCATGTTATAGCCGTGTCGACCCAAACTCAAACACAATCTCCGATGTCAAGTTCAAGACCTTCGGCTGCGGAAGTGCCATCGCCTCGTCGTCCTACCTCACCGAGCTTGTCCGAGGAATGTCGCTTGACAAGGCTTCGCAGATCAAGAACACAGACATTGCCAAGGAGCTGTGTCTGCCCCCTGTCAAGCTGCACTGTAGTATGCTTGCCGAGGATGGCATCAAGGCCGCCATTTCCGATTACTACACCAAGAACCCCAACGTCAAGCAGACGAACCTTGGTGGCACTGGCATGAAGATCCCCGAGGTCGACGGCGCGGCTGCTCCGGCAGCCGCCACTGCTTAGAGGGAGAGCGGTCGGTGACAGTAGGAAGAGAATGGTTACTCAAAATCTTTATGCATTCGAGTGCAGCAATGGCTCCCGATGGCGTTATGGGGGATTGGGGCTGGAGTTTTCTCGACAAACATACCCGATGATGGGAAGATGGAAGAACGTTTGCTCAGGGCATGTGTCGTCATTGATTCGTCATCAGAAGTTGCTGCAGGTTTGAACATTCTACTTGGCAGTTTTACGGACCTGGGGTCTTGTGCAAGACGCATGCGTGGTCTATTTCGACGAACCGAGCCTCAGTCAACGATCTTTTTACATGGGCATTCAAGTCTCTTCGCTTGATATCGCAAAATTGTAAAATAGTGTTCCAAGTAGACAGCTGAACGATCGCTGATTACTGTCACAACTCCTCGTTCATCGATGGCCTCGATCCATGCTGAGGATCAGTAACCAGCCGGAAGACAGGAGCTTTGAACTATGCGCTACCTGCGGACTGGCATGGATCACCCGACGAGATCGTTGGTGGCGCCAAAGTTAAAAGCTCCATCGTGGACGCATGTTGACTGCGGCCAGCTGACTCGGGTCATCCACGGATGTTGAGAAGTTCTCTGGCCTTCGTTCCAGTGTCCGAGATGCTGATTACCGGGCCGACAACCTCTACGGGCCCTCCCCTGGACACCATCCCACACGCCCTAAGAGCTCTGCTGACTCGGACGGTGCAGGAAAAAAGCAGCTTGGCGCACAGCAAAGCATATCATTGTTTTGTTTTAGTCGCATTAAGCTTTCATGAACGATTCGGACTCCTGTGTGCCCCGTTTATTAATGTGCGGTAAATCCCCATCTATACACATGACACATGTCCAACCGCGTGGGTATCCATCCTCCTACGACAAAACCCCCCCTTCAACTTCGAGTGCTATGACCTCCCATCGCTCGACTGCAGAGCCTTGTTGGGCAACAAAGCAGTAGTGACCACGCAGCCCAGCGTCACACCCCCAGCAAGGTACAACACGGCGTTCACATCCCCGGTCCCTCCGCCGCCCGTGCTGCTCCCGTAGAGGTGCTGGGCGATGAGCGGGCTGACTATGCCGAACAGGCGGCCCCAGAAGCTGGCGAGGCCGCAGGCGGTGCCGCGCACGGGGGCGGGGAACGCCTCGGGCGTCCAGCCGTACAGCACGGCGTTGAACATGCTCTGGAAGAAGTACTCCATGGTGAACATGCCCAGGTTCTTGGGGACGGTGTCGACGATGCTGAAGAGCAGGATCGAGGCGCCCATCAGCCCTGACGAGATGGTCATCGTCCACTTGCGCCCAAAGGACGGCAGCCGGTACATGAGGGAGCCCAGCAGCACGCCGACCGCGCCGGGGGCGTACGTGTAGATGTACGAGGCGTAGGTGAAGGAGAGGGAGTTCCCCTCCGACGCGGCGCCATTCTTGATGGCTAGGATACGGGGCAGGTAAAACCCTTGTTCACCCGGTCAGTATCAGCTGCCCAAAACACACGGGTAAGGAGAGAGGTAGGTGCACTCACCGGCCACAGTGAACCCCCAGAAGTCAAAGATATAAGTCAGCCACACCAATATCGTCAGCCTCGCCATCGTGAAGCTCGAGAAGAGCATCATGTACCGGTTCTTCTGGTCCGCGACCTTCTTCCGGCTCGGCTTCATCCGCTTGATGGTCGTGACCGTCCCGCTGACCGTCCGCCCGAGCGTGCTACTCATGCGCGTCCTTAGCCCGGGGCGGCCGCCGCTGCCGTGGGTGGCCTGCGTCCTCCGGGGATTTCCCTCGCCGCTGAGGGCCTCAAAGTGCTCCAGGCTCAGGCGGCAGACGGTGCCGTTCGTGTTGGCGATGTGGTGCACGACCTTGATGGCCTCCCCGTCCTGGCCCTTGTACACGAGGAACTTGGGGCTCTCGCGGAAGCGGAAGACGAAGCAGCGCAGGAAGAAGACGGCCAGTGTGATGGCGCCCAGCGTGAAGAGGAGGTACCGCCAGCCCATGTTCTTGTCGCGCCCGCAGCAGGGCGCCCCTGCCTCCAGGCCCGGGTCGTTGCAGCTCGGCAGCGGGTTGGACTCGGAGAAGTTTGGCGAGCACGACATGGTTGGGATGAAGCCGAAGGCGATGGCGCTGCAGAGGACGACGCCGATCGGCTGGAAGATGGAGAGGGTGGCCAGGAGGAACCGTTTGTTCTGCGGGATGAACTCGAGCGTGATGGTCGTGTCGATCGGGATGTTGCCGCCCACGCCGAAGCCCACGAAGGCCGTGAGGACCAGGAACGTCGTGTAGTTGCCGGATGCGCCGAGGCACAGACCGAACACGGACGAGAAGAGGCATGTCAGGTTGAAGGCCCACTTTCGACCTAGCCTCACGTAGTCATCAGCACCGCTTCGTGGAGTTTCTGCTTGAAGCATATGTGTTGCTGTTGCGCCGCAAAGGACTGGACTGGATATGACGAGGCCGGGACGGCGAGCCAGAACGTACCGACGACATCGCTCAGCGCGCCCCAGAAGAAGGCCCCCGCCGTGAGCCCGGCGCTGAAGGCCGTCGAGATGTTGCCCGACTGGTCGTTCCCGAAGCCCAGCTCCTGCTCCAGAGGGCTGAGGGCGAGCCCGAAGGCCTGGGCCCACAGCAGATCCAGCAGATACCCGAAGCCGCAAAGGCCCCAGATCATCCACTGGTACTTGCCCATGCCCATTGCGTCGATCTCGCGGTTGATCAGCACGCACTTCTTGTCGTACAGGCTCAGGCCCTCGAGATCCGGGTCGGACGAGAGGACGTGTGACGGCGCGCTGGGCGTCCACCGCCGGCGGTTCGCAGGCCTCCTGCCCTCGACGTCTAGAGCATCCACATACTCCTCATCGTCCTCCTCCGGGTCATACTGGTCGTGACCGGATTTTCGGTCAAAGGTGCCGCTTGTGCGTGGGGGGTCGTTCGCCATGTCGAGCAGGGGGGCGGCGGCCTCGTCGCCAGGGGACCAAGGTTGGGAAGCCACTTTGGCGGTGTTATAGGAGAGAAGGGGGTAAGAAAGGGAAAGGAATGTGAGGCGAGGGGAGACGAAAAAAAATATAAATGTTTTCTTCCCTTTGCAACCAAGAACGGGCACGGATGTATGTCAACCAACTTCCTATACCGGCGAGTAACTCGGGGCCGGAAACCTCGAGGAGGGGCAGGGTATGCGGCGTTGGGGGGCGGAAAGCATGGAGACTGGACGGTGAGACGAGATAGGAGGTAACACTCCTTGGCTACGGCATCTGTGGTCGATGAAGTGAGCGTGGCGGCGCTGGCGGTTGTGTGGTATAGTCGATCCGGACAGGGTATTGCGCTCTGTGTGTGTGATGCTAATGGATTCTCTAGCTCGCACGACTAGCGCAATGTCAACCACTATCTGCCCGTCACTACAAGTTGCCTGTGGAACTGCTGTGTGCCAATGATATCTCTTTGTCAATGACGTTGACGGTTACACAACACAATTGTTCTGCACGGCGGTCTGTTTGCCTTCGAGTGGGTGTGCACATGGTCTGCAGTGGCCGTCAGGTGGGAGTTAGGAAACCGGTGCCGCTCGCTAGGGTCGGTTCACACGTCATGGACTTTGGGCGAGCGGCTTGCCATTGAGAGCAAGCTGTGCACGGCCGGCCGTTTCTGTATGGTTGTCCTCTTGTTGTTTACCGCTGCATGCATGTATGCTCAGGGGCAGGGGCTCGACTTTGGTTCTTTGTGGAGGAGATTGGGGCCGCAGTGCTGAGGCTCAGATCATCCCGGCCGATCGTCACGGGAGGGCTACCCGGTCGTGGGAGGTCTGTCACCTTGAGAACGTTCATTACATGTAAAATGATCCGGTGACTTTGATAGTGTAGATGCACCTCAAGACCCATGCCTGCATGTCGACCGTTGAAGAGTAGTGTGCTGCTTTGTGGGAATGCAATGCTTGCCTGTACGAGTGTTGCAGCTTTGGCAGTGGAAGAAGTGTCTTGCCTGCCTGAGAAGCATCGCAAGACTCAAAGGCCCAGCCCTGCCTTTAAGGGTGTAATACCAAGCGTCTGCCATAATTCCCTCGAATCGTAGCAACGGCCCAGAGCCTCCATCGACCGGGGCAGAGCCCTCACGCCGTCCTCGCGCATCAGCTCGTAGACCCATTTCGCTTGCTTGATGGGCTGAGAGGCGTTCTCACCAATGCTCGACCACGATGCGAACAGACTCCACCAGTCGTAGACAAATCCATCTGTCACCATCCACCGCTGTCCTCTGCCCACACTCCCCCACCCACGACCCTCATCTCCTTCTGTCGCGCCCGTCTCCCCTGCCTGAACGACCGCAACGATGACCCGTGCGACATCAATCCCGTGCACCATGTGCAGGCTAGTTTTGGCCCTCACTGCCTCCTTGGTCGTGGCCACCCGATCGACCCAATGCCTCACGTCCCTCTCGCCGCCCCACAGGCCCGCAAGGTCAAGCACGCAGCCCCCGAGCCCGAGCAGCTCGTCCTCCGCCACGGCTCGCTGGTCGTCGGCCTTGTAGGGGCTCTGCCTGTCCAGCCACGGCGCCTGCTGAGGGTCAGACTGCCAAATCCCCGTACTACCCAGCTGGATGAACCGGAACGTCCCGCCGCCATGTGTCTCCGTGTACGCGCCCGAGAGGAGCGCGCTCTGCCCCTTGCCCTTGAGAGGGAACGTGATCAGGACGTGTCGTGCACGCGGGAGCAGGCCGAAAGCCCTGGTCTGCTCCGGGTCTGGCGCAGTGGGATCAAAGTGCCATTTCAGAGTCGGGCTGCCTGCGACGTGGCGCCCATCACTGGTGGTTGCTGCGAATGAGATGTTGCGTTCGCGGAGGAGGGGAATCAGGAAGGTGGCGGTCCAGCCTGCGCCGAGAATGAGAATATCCAAGGCCTGCTCCATCGTCCCTGGTGCTTGGGGTTGTTGAAACACCTTAAGAACCATACTTGAAGAGTTGGGGCGGGTCCGAATGCCCAGGTGGAGATTGTTGGATAGAAGAGAATCGCTCGTCTCGCCCTTGCCTCGGAACACCTGGAAATGGTGAGGGTCAAACTTTGTGGCCCCCACCCCACCAATTCCAACACCTTCCAATGCTTACACGAGGCAAAAGCAATTCAACTCCATCTCCTGCCATGATTGTATTAACTCTTACATTCGTAATCTAAACAATTGCTGATCTAGAGTTCTTCATGATCTGAATTTCGCAACAATTCGTCAAGGCCTGATATGTAAATTCAGCCCGACTGGGGGACACGCAAAATGGGTAATTGATAGTGGCGATGCTCTCAATAATGATTGGGAACACTCCAACTATCTGTCAAAAAGTAAATTGGCCCGAAATAGTGCCCTTCGAGTCAACACAATCAGCCAGTGCTTCATGTTCCATAGTCAAGCCTGTCAAAGTTTGAGTCATTTCTCAGTCAAATCATTCTTTAGTGGCCCCGACATCGTCTCAATGCGTGCATGATGTACGGCAGAACAGATCTAAGCCTTCGAGCCTCTTCGGTCACTTTACGAAACAACTTAGGATTTAAGTCACGACTCGACATCAGGGAGCCCGGCCAGCACACTGCGATTATGCACAGAAAGAGCCTGTGCATGCAGAACCTCACAATTTGGAAGCATCCCATGTGATACATACGAGATGGACGCTATAGTATTGCTTCAAAAACTCGAGCTGGACAATATCTTCTCAATCATCATGCAGCTCGATGCCATCAACACTGAGCTCAAAATCTAGTACAATGAGGTCAGACAAGTTGAAAACACCCAGTTAGCGGCGCACGACTTACTCTCGTCTCCGTGGGCTCCAAACCGGATCGTGTTGGTGTCACCCGCTCGTAATTTGAGCTGGACCGGGACAGCGCCGTGTCTCCCAGCGCGGGAGTTTAGATCTGACAGGTTTGTCGGGTGGACATCATCGTTAATGAGGATTTGGGCCTCGCCTGCTTCAGGGTCGTTGACGTCGTAGTGGAACGTGTACCATTCCAGGGAGCCCGTGCCGGTGACATTGTTGAAGACGACCTCACTTCCAGGCGAGACTAATGTGCGTTTATTCCCATTAGTTGGATGTTTCAATAGGCAAGTTTCATACAGTAACTCCTACCTCTGTGGACTTTCCGCTTGGTGATGCAATGTTCGCAAGAGGCAACGGCTGGTGAACGCGCAAATTAGCCATTGACCAAAGGGATTTGCTAATTGGGAGGAAAAGTGTTGAAACATCCGGCTGGGATATTCGCCCTCTCACTTACCCGCCCTGCCAGATAAGTCTGCCTCCTCGGCCTCATACCGCTTCTTCGTGCTGGGATAAGAAACGACGCCAGTGTTGACGTCCACCTTCCACATGCTGTGGTACTGCAGGGTCACGGTGTGCGCGCTGGAGTCAACAGCCATCGGTAGCCAGATGTAGTTGGAGTTCGTGCCCCCCTTGGAGTCCCAGGCGTCGCCCATGTAGACATACGTCGTGGCCGAGGACCCCTTGATCGTGAGTTCAAACGTGTTCTGGCTGCCGTATGTGTTCTCGGCCGCGGGCGCCACGTCGGTGCCGCCGCTCCATGTGCCGCCGAGCGAGGTCGCCCAGAAGACCTTGTTCGGGTTCGCCCGCCACCCTGTCTTGCCCGAGACGATCAGGTAGTACACGCCGCCGACTTTGAATAGCCCGGGAGCCTCGTATGCGCCTTTCGCGAAGGACGTGACTCGGTCGCCGACCGCGCCGTCCGAGTTTATCCTGTTGATCTGCACGATGTTGTGGTCCGCGCTCGTGAGGAGGTACCACGTCCCGTCGTCATCAAGAAACATCCCCGTGTCACTGTAGCTGTAGTCGCTCGGTGGCAGGTGCACCTTAGCAACCTGCGTATAACCCCCGACCATCTGCGTGGATCGAAGTGAAAGTGCATAACGGTCTTGTTGCCCGTAGAGCCAGAAGGATCCATTCGGTTTGGCGATCTTGGGCCGCCACATACCCGTGATAGACGCCGCCTGCTTACCCAGGTTTTCCCAGTTGAGCAGGTCCTTGGACGAGTACATCAATGGCGTTTCCGAGTTGGCCGCGCTCTGGCCAACCCAATAGAACGTATCACCCCTCTTCACGATGTTTCCGCCATGGGCATCAATCTTGTTCCCCGCTGTGTCATGCCAGACGGCACCTGGTGCAATCCATGAATTTGCGGCGACAACCACATGCGCTGCAGCGGCACAAAGCACCGCGATCACTTTACCCGAGCGCATTTTGGCATTTGCTTCTTAGATTTTCACGGCAGTTGATCCCACTAAGCAGAGGAAAAGATCGATTGCTCGTGAGCCTCCTAGATGTGGGTTCCCATGTGGCTATTTATTGATATCGTATTCAACAGTGGCTGAAGGATAAATATACTTCCCGTGTTCTCCATACAAGCTTGAAAGCAAGTTCTTGTTGGCTGAAAGCGTCTCGCCGCCTACTACGCTGTCTCTTGCATACAAAGTGGCACCCCCCCCTGGTCTGTGTGCACACTGCCTGCACAAAACGTAAGATTTCTCACTCTATTAATTCTACTATAACTTTACTAAATCTTTATTAAAAACTATAAAAAAAATACTACTAAGATCCTTATTAAATTCTCTATCTAAATAAAATTTTAAAAAATTTATTTTATATACTTTTAAATTTTTATAGAAAAAGTATTTTTAGTTAATAAAATTATTTAAAAATTATAGCTATATAAAAAACTTAATAAGAATCTTAGTAGTATTTTTTTTTATTTTTTAATAAAGATTTGGTAAAGTTATAGTAGATTTAAGAGAGTAAGAAATTTTATATTTTGTGCAGGCAGCACACACACAGACCAGGGGGGGGTGCCACTTTGTATGCAAGAGACAGCGATAGTTCAGCGCGACGTTACGGTATAATTTCACCCGACCCGACTCCCCCGAGTCGTGTTCCGCACTTCCCATTTCGGAAGTGATCCCACAATTGTCAGCTTGCGATACAACCATAATATCGGGGATCTCCCTTCCTTGGCCTCTAGAGAGAAGATAGTGCCAAGTCAGAAACAATGACCGCATATTTGACAGATGCTTGTGTATTTGAAACTCTCTCCTACTAACTTGGTCGAGCTTACATAGGAAGACGACAAGGGTCGAGACCCCGACCGAAGCAATGGAAGCACCGGACATCACACGTCTTCGTTCAGCCAGACGGCTTAATTCACAATACGAGAACATCTCCTGGGGTCTGGCTGCTCGACCCCTCTTTCGCTCCAGAAACCAAGCATCTGAAGCTTAAACCCACAGACCAGGACCGTACCTAGGTATCCGTTGCCCGTGGCCTCCACTACAGGAATCATATTAATGCGCTATCGGCAGATTAAATTTGCACATGACATTCGGCTATGCGTTTGACTGAGTGCACTCTCAAAAAAAGGTTCGGTGGTTCTTATCCCACCAACCATCACGACTCGGGGCGGCCATTAGACCGAAGACGTGCGTGTTACTATTTAACATCCTGTCAATATAATTACCAGTTTGGAGAAATCTAGGGGTGAGTTCTCAAAGGGTATAGCGCATTAATGCTGCAATGGAATTCTCCACGGAGGTGTTTGATCTGCCTTTGAAGAAATATATGTTGCTCTTCGATATCTAGATCCATGGATGCTCGCATTTCCCCGGAGGAACAGGATTGTACACAATTTCAACAAGCCACAGGAGAAAGGTGCCCATTGAGTCACGGAACATGTGAAGTGCACCAAAGTGCGACAAGATTTGGAAGTCCCGGCCGGGGAGTTTGATGAATTATGTACGAGTTTTAAAAGTAAAAATACAGTCTAAGAACCTTCCAACACCCCTATCTCACACAAGTTGTGCACATGCCACATGCCTTTTAATCAGCCGTGACTTGACCATCAGTCATTCCCCTATGGCCAGTTGCAAGAGCGTCCCAGGAGATAAAGGAAGCCCTGAATTAGGCGCTGAGAGCGTTCTGGAGGTTGTTGATGTCGTCGTTGGAGAGGTCGCGGAAGAGCGCGGAGTCGCTCCCCATTGGCAGGGGGTTGCCAGCGTTGTAGTCGCCAGTGAGCACGTTGAGCAGGGTCATGCAAGACGAGGGGATGCCCTTGACGAGGACGTCTGCCAGAGTGGTTAGCCGAAAGCTGATCTAGCTGAAGGAATGCTATCTATCAGGGGGAAACTCACTACCGGGGGAGTCGGCGCTGAAGTCGAGGTGGGCGCTGCCGAGCTGGTCCTTGCAGCTCTGCCATGCGGCCTTGTTCATCTCCTGGCGGGACTCGATGGCCGAGCGGATCTGGTGAGGGTGCTGGGGGATGCCGTTGACGTTGTCGCGCTTGACAGCGCTGGCAACTGCGCCAGCTACACTGCCGGCAGCGCTGACACAGGCGGCTGCGGTGCCAAGACCGACGTCCAGGGCGACGGGGATGGCGATGACGATAGGGGCAGGGGAGAGCTGGACCAGAGCGGTCATGGCAGCGGCGGTGATGGCGGTCTTGGTGAAGAATTGCATCTTGATGGTGTTTGGATTGGTTGTATTGGGAGGAGAAGATGGGTTGTAGTGAGTGGGTGAAAGTTAGTCACAAAAGAGTGATATTAGTAGAGTGGTTGTGAGAGTGTGTTGATTGGATAGAGAGTGTTGTTGATGATGATGGTGATGATTTTTCTGTCGAATAGACGGAAGAGCTGCTCTTCTTTATACATGAGAAAGGTCACGCAGTTTCTGAGCTATGTTGAGAGGCGTTGACTCTGAATGTTCACGATCCACTCATTGGTTCCACGCAGCTGGTAGCATACTGCCTCCTGAATGTCGAAGGATTCAACCAATTCCACTGCCATCGACCATGGTGATAGTGTTTGCCTGTATAAGTGTTGTGGGCCACTCTGATTGACCTCACAGACCTCATACAGGTGCAAAACTACGGCTTCATCACCAGTGATCGTCACGACTCACGATGTTTTGGGACAAGAATCGAGTGGAATTCTGATGCCTAAGAATCGGACACCATCTCCTTGGATGGAGACACCCCTTCAGCCCACCTGCGGCTATGTGTGTGATCGACCATAAAACCGAATGTTCGGGTCAGGACTTGGTCTGAGAGGCATTGGGAAGTGGTCAGGGCGCCGTGGCTGACGATATTCACTCATACCAAATAACTCCGGGGCAGTCCACAATTCATCAGTATACTCCACGAAGTTCCACGTTACACAAAGAGATGGGCCCATTTATCGTAGGCATCACCTTTTCCATTCGCTTGTCTCCGTCAGTTGAACGGCTTTACAATCCCGTAGTTAGGCCGTCCGTGCGTTTCTGGGGGAGAGGCGGAGTGGCTGGGGTTCCATTCTGATGCCACGAATCGATGGTCCCTTAGTGCTCTTCAAGACGGCCCACAAACTACCTGTGAAATCAGTGCCTACAAGTCAAGTCAACGCCCTTCAAGCCATAAGTGAAATAATTTGTCCTGATTGGTTTATAACATTACTCCAAATTGGCATATGTGTATTTCAATGCTCATGTCACTCTTTGTGACAGAGTCATTACTAAAACTATTGTGAGGAATATTGGCCATCGCCAACATTATCTCAAGTGCTTTGACTATACTGAGATCACTACTAGTAGTTTTGACTTGATGCTGCGAGGTGTTGCATCGGTCCTAGTGGAATTCCATAGCTACCATGGACTTAGCGGACTGGAGACAACTACTACTATGGTATCTCCATAGCATAAGAACACAAGTCCACAGTAAGCACGGAAGTCCCGGAGGATTCGAAAGGATGGTGGGGAGGCCATCACTGCATCGCCGCCTTCCGAAGGACTCGGGGGAAGGTGATTGTGTTTTACATCTCCACGTCCCCTGGGCGAAGGATCAGGCTGCAGCTGTCCTCAAGTCGGTCGCGATATTTTGCGGGACTACCTTCCGATCCTACGAACGGGATCCCCACATCGTCTCCGTACAGTGTGCCGGTAGTCAGGCGGCACTTGAGACGCTTGTTTGCAAGTGCCGTGGATGAAGGATTACAGTCTGTACCACCTTCCGCGGCTATTCCATCGCTCAGGAACTGCACTTTTAATTTCCATACAGTACAGTATATTCACAGAAGGTTTATGTAACTTCGGACTGAAATCCTACAACGAGTCTTTCAAGAATTAGCTAGCCGCGTTGGTGGACCTACATTCCCTGCTCCATACTACACTGTCACCCGACGGTCACCACATGGGTTGAGCCAATGAATTGAGCTCCCGGGCATGGAGCACAAACTGAGACTTACCATAGTATAAATTTTGATTTTTTTTTCCACCGTACTGAAAGGTGACTGAGCATACCCTGAGCATACCATCGCCCAAAGTGACCTTCAAGATGTCATCCCCGAAATCAGCCGGCCGGCGCCAGCCCCTGGCCGAGTTTCTACCTCTGCTCCTGCAACTCAGCACAATTTTTATGATGTGGAAGGGTCTTAGTTTCGTGACCAACTCATCAACACCCATAACATGTGTCATATCCGAGTCCATGGCCCCGGCTTTCCATAGGGGTGATATACTATTCCTATGGAACCGCACATCTTCTATCGAAGTAGGAGACATTCCCGTTGTATGGTTTGACGACGCTCCTCTGCCCATGGTCCATCGGGTCGTGCAGTCATTCTGGGATGAAGAGACTAAACAGTAAGCCAGTATCTCCAGTGGTTTGAATTTTGCTGTTCTCTGTCCTAACACGGCAATTATACAAGGCAAATATTTGTGACCAAAGGTGACAACAATGAACTTGCGGACGAGGTTCTTTATCCCGGGGACCGCACTACGGTGTCTCGGCAGGAGATACGAGGGTTTGTCAGGGGTTTCGTTCCGCTGCTTGGATGGCTGGTGATAGGAGTTCAGGAGATCGTCTGGGTGAAGTACCTGGTCTGGGCTTCCGTTCTTGTTGCTGCCTGCCTGGGGATATAGTGGGTGTATGGGACCCGGCAAATGACCGAACCAGAGCCGGCGACCCACATGTGCTTGACGAACACAGTGTGGTCGTCCTGACATGGCTGCAGTCCGGGGCACATCTTTTGTAGGACACCAGAACCTTATTCGTACCTATTCGGGCAGATCTGCGCACATAGTGGTAGATAATCCAACCCTACACGAGTATAAATCCACTGATAGTTAGCAGTCGACCTAACGGAACAAGCTTCACTTAGGCATTCCTTCTATCCCCTTTGACACTGTACTCGATCCTTTCGCAAATCCCTTGGAACCACCTGCAGAGCCTTTCCAATGGCACAAGTCACCCCACTCACCCCTCCCAAGCCTCCAGTAATCATGCTGGAAGGCTACCACAGCACAAGGGAGACATCCTTTACGGTAGAGTGCCACGACCGCGTCTTCAATCTTGTGACGACGGCGCTAGACACACCGCCCAACGAGCCGCTTTTCCGCGCCGAGTCGAAGCTGGGCACGTCCTGGAGCTGGCGTCGCAAAGTGTACGATCAGTCCCCCAGCGCTGGCGGAGCAGAGGGTGGCGCTGTCGCCCAGAAGCACATCTTCGACTTCCGGCACGCCAGCGCAGACCCCAAGAATCGCTGGCTTGTCGAAGCCGCCGATGACAAGCGGCAGCTGGCCGAGCTGGTGCATAAGAAGCAGGTCACTAGCGTGGGCCACTCGGACATCGACGCCACGGTGCGAACCACCGCGGGCGAGGACGTCGTAGTAAGCATGCGCCGTTCGGGGTCTGCCAGCGTCGAATTTGAGGATATGTCCTTGAGCGTCGGCGACACGACGTTTGCGCATATCCAAAAGGTTGCTTACACCCCGCCGGTTGGGCTGGTGGGGAAGATTGTCGGGGAGAGTGTCAAGAGCCCTTCGAGCGTCTGGAAGGCAACTGTGGCGGAGGGAGTGGACATGAGCTTGGTCATGGTCATGGTGTTGTGCCGGGCGGAGATGTGTCACGTATGGAAGAAATGAGCCGCAACATCTGTGTGAGTGTTAGTATGGTATGGAACGGCTGAGTGATGATCCAAATGAATCCTTGTTGTTGCCTTCGGAGAGTGGAGTGAGTGCATTGTGGGCCGTGTCCGTGCAGGTAGAAGTGCGATAATTCGGTTGTTATAGAACACTTATACGGGGCCGCTCCACGTCCTGGGACTTATAACCCGGCAATACATAATAGACTTCAACTGCAAGCCATCCAAATAGCCCATAGGAAGGAAGCAACATCAGCTCTTAAGCGGACGCCGGTCAAGATGCAGCTCTACCTCCGCTTGCTGGCCTCGTGCTCTATACCTATAGTCCACCTATTGCTATGCATATTGGCATTCCACTTCATCACACATAGCTCAGACCAGAATAGGCGCCTTCTTCTCTTGCCCGTGTTTCTCTTCTTCGCGGTTCTTTCTTTCATAACATGCACACGCTTCTCAGTCATGTCGCCTTCTCTATCTAGTCTATGGGCGCAATCGGTTGCCTTGAATATTGTACACATCACCTCCCTCGTGTGCATCGAGCGATGGCCGGCCCTGCAGACTGATTCCTTGGCCACTTGGAAAGCATTCCGCGCAACCTGGCGGCTTTGGAGCAACCCTCAGCTGCTCCCGGCCACCGTCATCACCAAGACGACCAACAAAAAAGACGACGCAACTCCCAACACCATGACAGGAGAAGAGTCTGTCTCTACGTTTGTCTTGCTGCGTTTACTGAAGCTCCCGCTCTACTACTACCTCTACACCTCCATCCTACCCGCTATCTTCTACGAGACAATGTTCCGCCTCGACGTCTCAGACGTCACCGAGACAGCCCTGCTCACGCGCCTCGGCGACGTGACAACCCGGGAGGTCATCGTGCGGTCCTACACGGCAGTCGTCTGGATCTGGGAGAGCGTGGTGATGCTGGACGGGGCCAACGCCATCCTGGCCATCGTCGCCGTGCTCTCCGGCCTGGACAAGCCGGAGGACTGGCCGACCCTTTTTGGGAGGCCTAGTGCTGCCTGCGGCCTGCGGAAATTCTGGTCACGGTTTTGGCATCATCTCGCGGTCAGGCCATATGGCAATTTCGGGCGTCTCGTGGCTGGATACGTCCCAGTGGGGAGCAAGCGCGCCCGGAAATCTGTCGTGGCCTTTGTTATCTTCCTATTGTCTGGTCTTTCGCACAGCGCTGTAAGCTGTCGACTGGGTCATGACGATTGGGGTGTTGACCTGCAGTGGTTTATGCTCAATTTCGCGGCGTGCTCAGCCGAGCTGGTGGTTGTATCCACGGTGAGAGACGTCGCAAGGAGGTTGGGATTGGCGCGGGAACTGGCACTGCTGGAGACAAGCTGGTTGGGCTGCCTAGTTGGATACTCTTGGGTGTTCGGCTTCTTCTTCTGGACGGTGCCCATGTGGAGGTTTCCGAGATTACACAGGCAGTTGGATGCTACTGACAGGTTGATGAGACTGCTGTCGAAAATGGCACTGATCCCAAAGGAGGGGTCTGACACGGCTTGACTACTGCTAGCAAATTAAGTGTGACAACCAAAATACTAGACTTTTCAATCGTCAAATTGTGCCTTTTTAGCAGTATATAAGTGCCGTGCCGTTACAGTGCGCAGCCTATCACCCACTTGCCAGTCACGGCCAGTCCGACGCGCCCACAACAAGGTCGAATTGGATCCACGTTGACGGTCAAGTTGTAACCCGCGTTTTGGCGGGGAGTACCGTGCAGCTCGGTAAGAAAAAAACAAAAAAATGAGGAATGCATGGAGTACTCGAGCAATCAAGACGGGGGCATAATCTCTGAAGCTTGTCTCGCCTTCAATTCCTGCAAGGGAGGAATGTCCTGCAGCATATTCGGCTCGAGCTGATCCCACAAGATGCCACAAGTCGGTTTGGCGGCCGCGCTACCACGGCCATCGCCAACCAGGGAAAACACCGTCGTAGGCGTGACGACTAGATCGCACACCGTGTCGTACACCTCGGGCACGAGCTGTTCTCCGCGGAGGACCTGGCAGTCGTGGACTATGGCGGCGGTAATCGTGGTGGTGTCGACGACGCGCAGGCTGTACAGCATGGCCCACTCGAGGTCGAAGAAGCCGTGGCCTTTTCCGAAGCGGATGCCTTGCTCATTGATGGCGCCCGTGCCCGTGACCATGAGGCCGACCTGGAGGCGCCTGTCGACAATGTCGGCGAGCGAGACTGGGCTAGCGACTTTCTCCATGCCGTCCAGGGTGGAGGCATACTTGTACAAGGACTGGTCGATGAGGGTGGGGTCCAGTAGCTTAAAACCCCTGCGGATGCCGTAGGTGGTGGTCAGGACCTTGATGCCGGCCTCGAGGGCCTGCTCTCGGAGGTATTCGACGCAGTTGTCAGGGGTGATGAAGACGCAGGTTGAGTCCCGGAAGCAAGGCTGGGCTAGCAGGGCCCTGTTGGCGTCCTCAGAGCCTTGGAAGTCAGTGATAAAGCTGGAGAAGTCGTAGTGGAAGCGCGAGTCCGGATAAGCGACTTTGCGCAGCTGTTCCCAGACTCTCGCGCGGACGTCAGCCTTGTGCTGGGGACCACCGCCTCTAGCTTCAAGTGATGACAGAGACATGACTGCTCAAAAAGGGTCCTAGACCAGACATTCGACTCTTGAAAAGGATGGTAGCAAAGCTCGATTTGGTCTCGAGATGATTTTGGAGTGCAACTGGGCCGATAAGATAAGCTATGTGAATGGACCCAGTGATGGGTCCTAGCGGGCGTTCAGGTCAGGGCCCTGACATTGGCGGGGAGGATAGGTGGATCTTTACAAACCTAATGGGACATAGATTAAACGTGTCAACTGCTGTATGTAGACAGTGCAAGTTTAACTATACTTCGTATTATATATGGAATGGGTATATGTCTTTTAAGGTACAAGCTTTTGAAATCAGGTTTTTAGTTGCAAAAGGGTTGTCTATTCAAAGTCTTCACATCAAATCACACTGACGTAAAGCATAACTAGGGTATCTAGGGAGCGTCTTGTTTCTCGTGCGCCCAAGTAATTTGACTCAAGTCAGCCGCACTCCAGTAGCCACGCCCACCGTCTGCATAAATGGCAGCCCTCTCCAACCATGAGCGCTCCATCTGGTCTCTCCCTTTCTCGACCTCATCGTGATCGGCGACGGCCTGGCGCCGGGCGGCATGGACACGGCTGCGCACTTCATCCCTGTCAAACATCCTAGGAACATCCCACATCACATATCCGTAGCGTCTAAGAAGGGAGTCCTCATCTTGGAAGACGGTTTCTTGTACGAATGCTTGTTTGTGCACATACCACCATATGTCGAATGGAGCAGAGTCGAGGTCGTCAGGGCCGTCAGTATCTCTGGCTCTCAGGTGGGACTCGACCTCCTCCCTCGTCCATCTTCGGCGGTCTCCTAGAGGGTACATGCCCGGGGGACAACACCTGCAGACGTCTGGAGGAGGAGCCCTGTGGAGGTGGGCAGCTAAGAAATCAGAAGTGCATGGCAGACCTTTGGACTTCAGGAGCTGCGATCGCTGGTCGTACCCCTCGGCACGGTCGATCTGTAAGAGGAAGTGCAGTCCGTACGAGAGCTGACAATCCATGAGGCGTCAGTGATAAAGCACTAGCCACACAAGAGCCTGCAACCGGATATGACTTACATAGGCCTGCTTATGCGTGTTTGCCTTTCCTCGCGAGAGCCAGTTCACCTTCTGGGCGCCCCATTCCACGTCGTGAGCTGCGACCTCGTCAAATGCTCACGGAGAGTCAGCGCTATGTTTTGTGTGGGTCGCGGGGCGTGGACCACCAACCTTTAGATAGTTCTCGTTCCAAATAGTCATGCATACAGGCAAGCTGCTCATTCACCCAGGGCGAGAACGCACGAAAGTGGGTGTCTTCTTGGCATTCCCTGAGGACGGAGGACCACCCCTGACTGAGGTCTCCGTCCAGGTCGCCGTTGTGATCGTCACGCAATCCCAGGTTGCAATAGATCTGGAAGCGGTAGAGGGCCCTGCACGCACGGAAGATCTCGTCCGCTGAGGCCTCGGCGGACCTGGAGCGAGCAGGACCGAACACCTGCGGCGCGAGCGGCAGGGTGTCGGCGAGAAACCGGCGGGAGAAATGCTGGACGACGGAGTGCGTGCTGCTTAGTGCAGCGGCAAGGGCGGCCGCGCCAGCGTTGTTCTCGATTCTTGACTTGAGAAATCGCTCCTGGAAAGTAATACCGCGTCTGTCGCGGCGGGCAAGCGTCCGAACTAGAAGTTCGTCCAGGGCTTTTTTGTCGTCGCGATCAACGTAGCGCGCGTCGTGCGCAACGACTGCATATCGCATGAGGCCGGGTGGGATCTGGTTTCGGAGGATGGACTTAAGGACGGTGTTTGTGTCATCCTGATGCGCTGCGTACAGCAGCCGATGGCTCCTGATAGCTGATCCCAGCGAGTGCATGTCATCGAGCTCCGAGAGGATCAGAGTCAGAAGATGCAAGGGCATCCGGAGGAATGGGTGCTCCATGGCGTCGGAATCTGTCAAGCGAGACATGGCTTTTGCAGAGCTTTTCTGTGTTTGCAGTTGGTTTAGAGTGGGAGAAAGAGTGTGAGGCAAGTAATTGGATGGGGAGGTGAAGTGAATAGGGACGGACCTACAGGATTCTAAGGCAGCATGATGACTCAGCAAGTCAAATATGTATTACAAGCATGCCGAGACCCGACGGATTCCTGGCCCCATCAAGCGGCCCAGATTCCCGTGTCGCGAGAAGCCCAGCCTCGTCACTAGCTTTAGCCAGTTTGTTGCCGAAGGATCTGATCCACATACAGGATTTGATTCACTATGCCGGCCAGTTTCAGCTTCACCGAGAGGTCACTGGTGTCTTGCGAGGCCGCTGATGGCTAGGCAAGCAAGTGCATTCCTCCCTCAGCCTGGCCGCAGAACATTGAGGGAACACCAGGTCGCTTGAGGCGACCGCAGGATTTCATACTTCTGGTACACTTACTGCCTGAGAAGGGATGAGTTACGGCATATTGAGGGAACACCTGGTCGCTTGGGCGAGCCGCAGGATTTTATGATTCCGGTACGTTCCGTACCTGACAAGGAGCGAGATACACCACAGCTTGTGCTACGAAAGCCCGACGACAGGCACATTTCCACGCAGGGTGCCAGCTAAGTACCTCCCGGTACACATGTCCCATGTATAGAGTAGTTAAATGCTTCAGGAATTTTCCGATCAAGTAGGAGCCGGGGATCATCACCACTTTTCAGACCCAGAACCTTGCATGATACGGGGACAAGATCTCCACCATAGAGGTTGATTTCAGGCCAATCGACCGTAGATGTGACAGCTGGGAGGTCGGTCTGGGTTGGTTGAGCCGGTCCTTGTTTTATGCTGTTGTCTTCTTGTCGAATGCGTGTCCCAGAATGATCTCGCACACGTGCTACCGGCATTCAGCCATGTTGAGCCTAAAGTACCCTCATAAGAGATATATAAAAGCAGGTCAAGCTGGCCTTCCCTCTATCCTGCTCTAATCTCATCATTCCATCTTCACACACCATAAGCACACGAGGAAGCTGGTCTTCTGTACATTCAGTTCTCATCTCATTTACCATCTTTGCAAAACGATCAGTCGGAGAAGCTGGTCTTCTACATACCTTATTCTAAAGCAGTCTTTCCTTATCTTTGTGTGGTAGAAACTCTTCAAGTCTTGTCTCCATACACATTATCACATTTCCCTTACAGCAAGTCATCGCAATTACTACCGTATCCTCATTCCACCCTCTTTTAATTTGTCATCTGAGTCTCACTTTCTTGTTTCTCAATCTCTTTATTTACTTCCACATTCTGTGATCATGTCTTCTGGACGGGGTCGCGAGACATCTTACCCACCAATTTCCGGCGGCAGCCGTTCCAGCGGGTCTTCAAACAGAAACAGATCAAGCAGCCGGATGAGGTCGGATAACGACCGGTATGCTGGCCCATCCTCATCTACTGCTCTGCCTACCCGATCACGCCGGCCATCCGTGAGCAGCGGCGGCGAGCCCATGATTTTCTCGCTCTCTGGGTCCAGTGATGGGAGCAGCAGGGGAAGACGGGCCCAAGATTCGGGCAGAGCATCAGAGCGGGCTCCGTCCTCGAGACCTTCGGCTTCAAGCTCTTCAAGGGTGTCCTCGAGTAGTGGCAGTTGGGAGCCAACACGCCCTGCTGGAGGCGCAGGCCCTTCCTCGAGATTTTTCGGTGGCGGTGACACCTCTTCGTCCGATTCCGCATCTAGATCCTCAGGGAGACGGGGTCCCAGCAGCGCTGGAGACTCGCGCCAAAGCAGCGACATATTTGGCGGAGGTGGTTCCGGAAGTGCCAGTGGTTCAGCTGCCCTCGAAATTCCGGGAAGAAGTGGCGCACTAGACAGAAGACCGGTGGTCAGGTCTCCTGGGCGATATCCCGCGTCGGGATATAGTGATCAATACAAAGACGGCGCCTGGGACAGCTGGAAGTCCGACGCGCCTTTGAGACGTGAGCACGAAGACTATAAACGCCTAGACAACGCCGCTACGAGCATGGACCGGCGGTACAACGACAGCCTTGACAGAACGCCACCGGCCCGTACAGGAGGTCTTGGGGCCAGCCACAGCTCAATCAATACAAACCTGACTGGATCACAGCGTAGGTCTAATTGAGGCCCTGACATCCCGTTTATCACAGCTTTTGCTAACTAGCTCTTTTTTTCCCCTGGGCTTCAGATCTTAGGTACGGTGACCGAGCTTTGGAGACCTCTCGAGCATACGGAGCGTAAGTTCATTTTCCCATCCCTCTGTCTCCGGCAAAGTGTCCCATGGGGGTGCCGGTTTCAGAAAATTCCCTAACAATGAAATTGTATAGTGCGGCGGACGCTCGACATGCCAATAACCAGGACCATGAGAAGAACCACTTTAAGAAGGGCCTGTAAGTATAACCGTTTCTTCTACTGATCCCTACTAGTATCTTTCGTCTTTTGGAATGTCCCAGAAAACAACACTTCTGGCTCCGTAGCAGGTGACTGACACCTAGCAGAGTAACTCAGTACGACACCAAATATGGCCATGAAGAGAGGCCCAGGAGGCTCGATGACCAATCAAGAAGGTTCGCCGATAGAGCCGATGACCACTATAGTCGTGCGTCTAGGTTGGGTCGTGACGCACCCAACACTGGCCTTGGGAGAGCCGAGTACGACGAACGGGTGGCCACTCGAGCAACAAGGCGCGCAAGAACACCGCCAGGAGAAGAACGAACCGCTGCGAGCTACGAGAGCAGGCTCCGTCGCACGGGTCACCTCAAAGATGAAGATTTGACATACAGGCGCACATAAATGCAGACTTCAGGAGGGGTCGGCTTGAATAGATCAATCGATTAGGATAGTGCTAAATATAGACTGTATGACAAGAACTTGAATGCTACTGCAAATCATGCGTGCCGGTCAAAAGATGATCTATCAGAAACTTTGAAGCGGATTCTTATAAGAGCAAAGATCAAAAGAGGCTGCCTGAAATAAAAAGGATGGCCACTCAAGCACTGAATTCTGTCCGCAGAAGACGACGTGCCGGAGCTATTTAGGTAAAGGCCGGCAACGCTTGGAAACCCTTCAAAATTTGGCTGGCTGAGAATGGCAGCGCTTGAACTCTTGTTTTAATGTTTTGAAAATGAGCTTTTATTTTTCGACATGATCATCTGTACGTTGGAATATACAAGAATGCCGATTTGTGTTACCAGCTCTTTGAACGACTGTGGGCGCCGTTTTATGTTCACTGAGATCTGACAGGTTTGCGGCAAATGTTCCAGCTCTTGGTGAACAAACCCGACACCGAAAACAACTGGGTCCATTCGATCATTCCTCGGCAGCAACTGACATCAGAGATGAGGAGATGCTCACAGATAGTCGATTCCATTTCATTTCCAGTACACACAATTCAGCAATACGAGGTCAAAACCCATAGCATAGTTTGCTTTGTATCCACTGGGTGTGGCCATATTATAGCGACCTTGAACAGGGATGCGAGGGTGGATGTGTGGGAGGTTCTGCAGGCGATTGCATGCGTCGTCTACCGTACCCTGAAGAAACGCCAGGAAAGACCAATTGACGATAGAAAGGACATGAAGCCATCAAACGTTATCTTAAATTGCCGTAATTCATTCCAAAGGTATGTCCAAAACGCTTCCAACAAGTCTCCGACTGGCGGTAAGCATTGAGTCCGAGTCCTCCAAGGTGTCATATCTCTTCCTCCTCAACCTCCATTTCTCACTCCCGACCCAACTCTTTATGCCTACTAATCAGTCGCGGCAATATGTCGTAATCCAATCAGGACCCCCGCGCTCTTCAGTCTTTTGGTTATCCTTAACAATGAACTGGATGAACATGTCCTGCATCCCATAGCTCAAGTCGATGTTCGACTTTCCACACTCCAATACCTCGGCACCTGTCCCTCCAGCCACCTCTGCACTAGCTGGGTGTTCAGAACCGGTAGTCTCTGAGGCCGTTGGTCGGGTTCGACGTAGCCTTCCGGAGCCCCGCGATCGGTCTTCTCCAATGCGTCGTGAAAATTACCAAAGGTGTGGATCAAGTCAACGCCATGGTACGCGACGCCCTGAAGGGGTTCCAGAATGGGGTTGCCGAACTCGACGTGGCACGTCTGCACGCCCAACCGTCTCGGGTCTCACCCGCACTGGACAGCTTGCTTCTCCCGGTAGGGGTTGAACAATTCACCTGCTCGATGTACCTTGCAAGCCATCGTTGCGTCGGAAATGAAGTCAACGAACGCGTCGAAGAGTTGTTTGTCTGAGGATGTGGGCAGGATACCGTACGCTCGAAGAACGTTGTCAGCTACTGCCTCTTCGGAAGATAGCTGGACGCGAAAAGAGAATGGAACTTGGCGTAGTTAAGTTTTACTTCAAATCCATTAGAACACAAGAATTAAATCGCTCATCTGCTCCTCTCTTCTGTATCCGACTCGTGCAAATCGTCAAGGTCTATGACCTCGTAGCCCTCCACCTGTCTAGTCCTCTCCAAATACCACGATCGACAACGCCCTACAAACCGACGACAGGCCTCTGTTACTCTTCGCCTGAATAACACCAGTCCCACTATTAGTACAAAAATCGAAAGTATCGGTATCGACCAGTTAGAAAACACACCTGGGGCGTCCGAATCAGCCATGGAGGGTGGAGCGTCTTCGAGACCCATCAAGAGGATAACGCAAGCTGTCCATCCCGTAAAAGCCCTGCTTCTCTGCCCAGCGCCCGTCTTGTCATTATACTGCTCCCAGACAAAGCCAGTCGACTTCCAGCTATCATAGACTGTGTTTACGAGCCGTTTCCTAAGCTTCGCAGCCAGAGCGTTTGCTCTTTTCCCTTCGGAGGTAGTGCTGCTCCCCATAGCATGGAGGCGAAGAACGGCAAGTACGTTGAGCGGCATCCAAACCGCGCCACGCCAATAATCCTCTTCCGTCCCGTATTTTTCGTCCGCGGCGCTGAGACTCCGTAGACCGAAAGGCGACAAGACCTTTTGTGAGTCGGAAATCAGGTCCAGGACAGCTGAGAGACGTGGATGGGTTTCATTCATATGTCCAAGCAACAGAGGCATCAACGACATATATCCCAAATGACAGATATGCTGGAACTGGCCGTCTCCTCCAATAGTGCTGTCACAGTATGCAGACTCTCCTGTGTTCCAGTGTATTACGTCTAGATTTTGGAGTACAGCATCCAGTTGACCCTTGTACACCGAGCTGTCTTCTCCGAGAAATTCAGCCGCTTGTTGCAGCGCCCTGGCCGAGGCGCCGACCCATGCAAGCGCATCGACATGAAGTTCACCTGGATGCGGTGGTTCGGCCCGAGGATAGTCGTCCAGGCCACTGGTAAGTGTGTAACCAGGAGAGCGACCTTTCCAGCGGTATGCCTCCGAGTTGACCCCACCAGGACGTGAGTACGCCGTCAAGTTCCCCGCCTGAGTACGGCGAAACCAGTTATAATGGCGGTCAAAGAGAGGAAGCAGCTCTTTCACCAATGACTGTGCGTCCTGGGAAGAGGTCATGTATTTCGACGAGTGACCATTATATGGTGTCTTCTTGGTTACTTTAGAGATGATGTTGGTAAGTAGCAAGGAAAGAGGTGGCGGGTTGGCGTAATGAGGATACTGGGTTTGGAATTCCGTAGGCACTTTGCTGCGGGCCTCTGGTCCAAGAATCTGCTCACCTGCAGCACTCCATATCAGTATATTTGGCTTCAAAGGAGCGATGCGCCAGGCTGCCAATAAAGTTTGCAAGTGTACGCCAATCAATGTACTTACGGCCAATCCAGCCATCCTCGTCCATCAGGTTCAACCAACTTCTCACTACAGACACGGCCAGATCCAGGTCCCATTCGATCACAGGCAATAAATGGAAACCCTCATCCCATAAGAAGCCGCGTGGGAAAAATGCCCATTGGAGGGTATTAGGGGACAGACATGGCATGTAGCAATTAACATGGCATGTAGCATTTAACGTGGCATGTTGATTTGACATGGCATATTGGCCAAAAAGGCTTAGCGTATTTCCTCTATGGAGTTATTGGAGCAAAGACTACTTCTTAAGGTTAGTAGAAGTCTTATTTCTGTAATTTCTGTAGTATAGGGGTTAGAGTAGATAGTAAGGAAGTAAGAAATAGCTTGGGTATAAGTTTGACTTATATGTAGATCATTTTTCTTACTAGGTAATCTTTTTTTTTTTAATATACAGACTAAGCGCTATACCCTTTTTGCTAATATGCTATGTCAATTTGATATGCTATGTCAGAATAACATAGGATGTTACCTTTTCATGCCATGTTAGACCAAACATGCCATATTAGTACCCTAGTATGCCCTAACGGGTGGTCTTGAAGGAGTGAAAGAGAGAAGAGAATTATTTGCGGTTGTGGTGATCGGAGCTTGCGCCATAACAGCCCTATCTACGGAGTCAGTACCGGCCGGGTATCAAGATAGGAGCATACTTACGCCGCCTTCTCCCAGAAATTAAGATCTAGCTCCTCGTACTCAGGAGCATGAGTTTCGTCGACCTTTTCATCGCCATGGAAAGAACCCATGCCTCCGAGGAGGTTCGATATCAGGGAACGTGTGAAGTCCTCATAAGCATCACCCTCGTACGGAGCTGTTCTTGGGAAGACTTTATCGACACTGGCCGGGAACGACGTATTCAACTGATTCCTGAGGTTATCGATAGCATCGGCTTGGATTTGTCTTAGTAAGCAATGTTTCCATGCATATTCTAGGGCGATGTTGACTTACACAGGGTAAAAACGTGCCGGTATTGGATCGAAATGCAAACGTGATCTGAGAGATTACCGTCAATGTTCTGCTCTCATTAGACTTGCTAGTTGGAAATTTACCGAAAAGGGGCCCTCGAGCACCAGCTGCGAGAAGTGCATGTTGCCCTCCCCTGGCTCATTAACCACCAGGCTATCTCCCTCGGTAGCCTTCAACACATCGGAAAACACGGCTACGAAAAGTCAGAGACAGTCCAGGGAACGGTATATCTCAGTAACCCACCCTTGGCTTGCCATATCTTGTCTTCAGCCATCGACACACTCTTCACAGCAGGTCCTTGTCTGATTTTGTTTTGAGCATCTCCAACCTGGTGGAGATCGACTGAGCCGAACTCGGGAACTGCACCAGTGCATTTGACACTTTCATTCGCGCCCGTGCTTGCGTCGTTGGTACATTTGAGGGTCTTGTCTGCGGGGAGGTTTTCAGCATTCTCTAATGCAGCATGAAATATGAGCGCGGTCTTGGGGCTTGCTGGTGCATCTGCCCTGGGAACACCCTTCACGCGGGCACTCCAGCTAAGACCATCGTCGGACTTGAAAAACTCAGTGGTGAGATCCACATGGAGCACGCTGTCATGGAAGGTCTGGCTTCCTCCGGTGCGAGTATCGTACAGAGTCAACCCGTAACCTTCCATGCCATCATCCTGCTCGCAGGTATCTCGAAGGGCTTTTCAGGTCAGCAAATGTCAGAAGTCTGGTGGGCAGGACGCGTACTGCTGAGCAGGGCAGTCTTGTTATCGCCGTTTGCCCACATCAAGCCCATAAGAAGGGTCTCGGGCACCTGCGGGCGGATGCCGAAGTACAAGTTGGGCCGGTACGGACCCCCATGTCCAGACTGACGTGGCCGGGTCTGTGGCGCGGGACGAGAGACTCGGAGGTTGCCTGGCGGAGACAGCGCCGCCCAGGACAAGAAGCAGGGCGGCAGCGACCGTCATCCTGCAACTAGCGACAATTGAGGCCATGGCGAAATGATTACACGCGCTGGGGGAGGAGAGGCGAGAGATCCATAGCAAGCAAGTCCAAGAACAGGATATATTGTCGCCCGGATCACTGCCTAGGATGGAGCTCGCAATGAACAGACCAAGCCAAAAGGCTGTTGTTGTCGCCAAGGGAGAGCAGCAGTCAATCAGTGGAGCGGAGTAAATTGTCACTGCACCCACCGCCTTGCAGGGCGGGAAGGTGTTTACAAGTGCATGGAATACAAATGAGTGTAGTACCCGAGCACCGCTTATGTCAGCGGTCTGTTGGTTGTCCCGCCATCTCAGCCACCACAAAGTCACCAACACAACACAAATGCATTCGAACTTTTTATTCTCGACCACAACTTAGGACGCACTTCTACGATCTCAACTAACACGCTAGCAGATTCGGAAAGCTCATGAAACCCTGAGGGCAAACTTGACTCCGATCACAGATCGAATCACCAGTGACCACTAGCCGTGCTTTCACCTCTTTCAACACGTCCGGCAATCCTGAACAGTCCCTCGCTGGAAACGCTCTGCCATACATTTCGCAGGACAGGTGTCGTTCGGTCAGGGGTACTATGGCTGATGTGCAAACTTCGCGAGAGTGGCAGGGCCCACCACCGCCATCTGCTGTCACAATACCCTCGGCGGCAACCATCAAAGCAATCTGTGTTGACTTAAATCAACAGCGAGGTCCCTACCCTATGGGCATCGCGTATCTTCCTGGAGATCGGCCTACGCTATGGATAAAGTACGGCTGGGGCGTGTTCTGGGACGAAGCCGTGAATCAGATACGCGCTCACCAAGAGTTACAAAAGATTAATTCTCCGGTCCGCGTGCCAGTCGTATACTACGCTTTCGAGGACAACGACGGTGCGAAATGGACCTATATCGTTATGGAATACATCCGTGGCGATACGGTGGGCTCTCTGGAAGATAAGGCCCGTGAGTCACCAGAGCAGTCCCAGGAAAAGCTAGACGCATTATCACGCCGGGTTGCTTTCGCCCTAGACGAGTTTCTGCGCATCCCTGTACCTCTTGATACTCCACCTGCATCAGTGAGCGGAGGTATTATACGGCATTCTGTCTTCAAGGATCATGAGGCGCCCAGGCCTTACCAAAATGTTGAGCAACTAGAGCAGCACTTCAATATGGTAGGCTATATAGGCCCCCTTCTTATTTACAGTCATTAAGTGAGGCTGACTAGGGAATGCCTTTGCACTTAAAATAGTTCATCGAACTGCGAGGCATGCGCAGAATACACCCCAATCTACCTCTGCTCCGTGGTCTATCACAGGAGCCCCTGGTATTCTGTTACTGCGATGTACACGGCGGCAACTTCATGATTGACGACAAAGGCGAGATAGTCGTTATCGACTTTGGAAAGCTGAACACACTGCCGCTGAGCTTCGCAAAGTTTGTCACGCTCAGCATGGGCCACGACGGTCTTGGACTGAGTGTGCGTCCTTGGGTCCATTTCCCAGATATGGGCGGCCAGTCTTGTGCAAACGCGGACGTCTTGTTGGAATTGCAGGGCCCCATGGTTCAGAGCTCTTCCTTCGGCAAGATCATGAGAAGGGTACCCGGTTGCCCGCCTCCTGGAGAAATATTTTGAGCGTCTTTCCTCAGAAGGCTGCATGGAAGGTATCAAAGAGAAGAGTGAGTGAGAAGACAAAGCGATTCATTATATTTACACTATATCGTTATTAGAGCCTCTTGCAGACTGCAAGTGTTGAATATCTGAAAATAATTCCGCGAAAGAAGGGGGGGTGGTTTCGTTTTTAATCCGTATACATACTCCATAGAGTGTAGGCGGTCCCTTCATGCAGTGGAAAACGCTCTCCGCCTTTAGTCCCCGGTTGCAGATCCCGGGCTCGACCCCTCATCCCAATTGCTACCGACCCTGCCTGCGACTATAGCCTCCAGCAACCGGGCCCCGGCGTGAACGGGTCCCTTTTCATCCAAATCGCCGAGGCTACGATCTTCAACGATCTTCTAGGACAGCTGATCCTCCCAGCCACAAAGCAGGCATGATTCCCCCGCTTTCCGTGAATGCAGTGAGACCTGGCTGCCCAGTCTGCCAGTTGGGCAGGTACGGCTCTGCTCTAGGAGCCGTGGTTCTGCGAAACCTGTTGTCTCTCTTCACCATCATCATTAGATTATTCCTTGCGCAAAGCGGCTTGGACTTTTTGCGCTATAGCAAAAATAGGCGTTTTTCCCTCTACGTGAAAGGCAAATTATCATGACAAATTCAAGTATATGCTCAAGCGGCTCGGCCAGAGCAGCACAAGACTGGCGACCGTGGAAAGAAGTCATCGACTTTAGCAGTTTAGGCTGCTGCTAAACAGCCCCCAAATGCTCACCCACTTACTCCTTCACCAACATTGTACTCTCGTTCTGCCCCCACTCTGTTTCCCATGCCGAAACATCTTCCATCTTACGCTTCCGTCTGCTATGAAAACTCCCTCTCTATTAACGTCAAAGCAGCCCCGAATCCCACATCAGCAACTGTACGGGACAGAATCTCTACAGTCCTCTGCCTCGGTTAAGCTTATCATCTCTGTTGTTTGCACGTCAGCATCTCCTCTTCTTCCCGCTATCTTTTAACATGAGATAGCTAGACTATAGTCTCCCCTGCTACACCCTACAGCTCTAGAGTAAGTTCTTCCACCTCATTCTGGGGCCCCATATAACTACATAGTATTATGCCCTTCTTTCTTAAATTATCTAAATAAGCCTAGGTTATACTTAATAAATCCTTATATATAGCAGTATAGTAGATTACCCACTCTTTATAGCTTTAAATCTATATATCTAGTTTATTTCTTGTCTTAATATATTCTAGATATAGAAATAGTTATATAAAGAAGCCCTTAGCTATATACTTTATAGTAAAGTATATTATAAAGCTTACTATAAAGTTTACTATAAAGCCTACTTTAAAGTAATTAGTAAAGTCTTTTATAGGGCTTATAGTGGATAAGATTAATAATAATAAGACTCTTATAAATAGAGAGAAAAGGGGTTTAAAGAAGCTTTCTGTAAAGCTTAAAAAAGATAACTAAAATGATATATTTTAAATATAAATAGTAACAGAGTAACTATAGTTTAATAAAAATTAGTTTAAATTAATATAATAATAGGCCTTTTGTAACCCTTATACGTAGGAGGGGGATAATTCTTACTTATAAAGGCTTATTTTTACCTTATTTATCTAGAAAAATATCCTTCTACCTATTTATAATCTTTAATATTAGTATACTCCTATAATATCTTCTTAATTTCATTCTTATTAATATTAAAAAAGGCTATTTTCTAAGGCTATTATTTAGGTATAAGGTAGGAGAGATAGTAGTTTACCTTTATAGTAATAAGCTTAAATAAGACTCTTTATTACTAAGGTAGTAGGGGAAGAATAAAGGAAGAATAAAAGAGAAGTAAAGAAAAAGAGATAAAGATACTTAGTTAGGAGATAGCTATATATATATTATAAAGTAGCCCTAGCTTATATAAAGCCTAGTATACTTTATCTACCTTAGCTACTTAACTTAATAGCTTAATTTATAATAATAAGTGTTTGTAGCTTAGTAATATATATATAAAAGGATAATATAATACCTAGAGAGACCTACTAGTAAACTTACTAGTATCTACTACTTATACTTATTTTTTAGGCTAAGTTATAGAGAAATAAAACTCTAGATCTAGTTACTTATAATAGATCTCTTATATTCTACTCCTAGAATCCCTATAAGGAGGAAAGGAGATTGTAGGTTAAAATTAGGTAAGGTATAAAGTATTAGAGACCTAATTATAGAGATAAGCAAGTAATAGGGTAGAGGAAAGGGGAAATAGATTCTAGAGAATTGATGAAAACTTTTAGAATACTGGGAACAGAAAGTAAGAAGGGAAAGTCAGGAAAGTAAAATGGAAAATAGAAAAGGAGATGGGTAATGGTGGGCGTGAGTTGCGTGAAGTAGCAAAAGTACATCCGATCTCCGATACGGGGAATCGAACCCCGGGCGCCGCGGACTTCTCATCCTGAAAACGCGGAATGTTGGCCACTACACCATATCGGAAAAGCCGCGGCCCAAGGGAACTTGTTTTTCAAATATATAGAAAAAGACGAATAGCCAAAATCAGAGCAAGGGAATGGACACATTCGGCTGTGAACGATAAGAATTGTTCTCATTCCGTACCTCCAGCTTCATAATTGAGCCTATGACGTTCCTTGCCCCGCAGTTGGTAAATTATCACGGGCTTTAGTTGTCTCCGTAGGTCACTGCACTGGGTAAGATTCCATCGAGCATCGGATAAATACGACACACGTTGTCACAATACGTTGGAAAACAGATTGGATGGTCAACAATTGTAATATGTATTAATTCATTAAGCAATTGACTCTTAAACTAAATTTGTGAAGAACTTGATGCCCTTGCCAATTCTCTCCTGTACTGGGCTTGTTGTACCGTCAAGGCCACGAAATGAGTTCTGACCGCCAGCTTGCTGGAAGGCAAGGTGCCCAGCGGGGGTTTGCGAGCCATTTGGCGCACCGATATTGTATTCCAAGTGGCAATATGGTATGAGGTTCAAAGACCCCTCTGCACTTGCCGAGGCAGGATCAGCAATGTAAAATCCCAGCTGATCCCCCTGCGCAACGGTGGTATTGACAGGTATGCTCATGGCCTTGAAGGACGTTCCTATCTGGCTTGCGTTGAACGTTACAGAGCCAAGCTCCTCGAATTTGTAACTGCTCGTGAAGATAACGTCAATTTGTGCTCATTCTGCGTACGAAGACCTATTGCGTGGGATGGATGGCGCAGTGTATGTGTGGGACTTACAATGGCGCCAGAAGATCGGTCACGTTGCTGAATCTGAAGACTTTGACCATGATACCAGTAGCTTGTCCGCCGGCAGCGAGGTTGACTGAAACCGAACTCAACGTCCCAGACTTGGAATTCGTCCAGGTCTGGATGACACTCTGGAAAGTGTCTGTGTCGCACACAGGACTATAATCAGCGAACCGAGGCGACAGATCCGCCGCTGTCGTCAACGGTCCGCTGTCAGGGTCACCAGCTCCGAGGGCCAGAGGGACCGTGAACTGTGCGCCAGGCGTGCAGTCCAAATCCTGCACACTTCCATCCTCGTTGAATCGGAGTGGCTGGAAGAAGTGGCCAGAGAAGCTGACTCGAGGACCACCCGGGACCGAAGTCGCGTGCCAGACGAAGGTTGTCTCATTCGTAACAGGATCTGTCAGCTGGAGCACCCCTTCGACCTGAGACCCGCAAGTGTACGCCGAGACTATGTCGCGTTCCCATGGACCGTCAAGGGACTCCGAGCGGTAGACCACGCCTATGCTCCCAGCGCAGAAGCCGCATGTGTTGCTTGCCACGATGTAGTAAATCCCGTTGCGAACAAACAGATCGGGTGACTCGGCTTCCTGGTCGACGAGGTCGAACCCCGCAGATGTCACGTTGGTGCTTGTCTGCGTCGTGTTGAGGAAATCGTCCGTCATTGGCGACACGTGCAGCGTCTGAAAGAGCGGTGGCCACAGACTTCCCGCTCGAGGGTCCCTGAAGTTTAGCGCGGACCATACGAGGTAGCCTTTGTCGCCAATGGTGGTGACAGTGAAGTCGGCAGGCTGCAAACCACTAAACTGGGGGTCCAGTGCCGCTAGACCTTTGTCCGTAGAGAACGGTGAATTAGGCGCAGACGAAGTAGCGATCTCGTAGCCTGCTGATGGGTTTGACCACAGCACATACTCCTGGCTCGTTGGGTTGAACACTATATGAGGGCGCCCACCAGTGATCTCTGAGAGGACTCCCTCAGACTTCCAGTTGACGAGATCAACGGAAGACCAGCAAACCAGGGGTCTGTCGAGCCCAGTCCCTGTGGTGAAGTCGAGACCGTAGGCATAGTATCTGTCCTCGAAATTGTAAATTTTGAGTGCATACGCGCTGATGTGGTTTCCGTCGGTGTCGAACAAGAACCGATTGGAGTTGTTGAATGTGACATTGCCTGGAGTGGCCGCCCCTACAACTCGACCGACCGAGGCGAGTAGGAGAGCTTTTAGGAGTCGCTTCAACATCCCTTTAACCATTGTGACAGAAATGCGTTATCCTTGAACAACCTTTCATGTTCATCACGGTCTATTTCGTGCATTATTTGTGTATGTGAACATCTCTTTTCGTGAGAGGCCCGGCTCTTCCATTGGCACCCTCGGCTTTTCCGGCTCGGCGGCACCAGGTGATCATGAGTTTCTTCCCCGTGGGGCGCCATTTGCCCTGATCCCTGAAATGTAGTGTGAATCCAACTATGATAGCGGGAAATAGCGCTGGATGGTATGGGGAACATGCGGGGATTTCAAGCTAGATTTCATCAAATCTGGGGAACTATCAATTTCGGTTCCCGGAGCGCAAGCTCGAAGAGGTCATCGTTCCCATTTGGATCCATTCCGGCGGGACAACCAAGCGCGCATACACCTAAAATCCATGACATAATATAGTACGCATCCGACGCAAGTGAACCAGACTTTCGGTGCCAAGTCGGCCTTTCCTTCTGATCTGCGGGTCGCTCGCTATGCGTAACCTGCCTCATATGCCTGAGCGGTGATTCTGAATTCCATTCTCAAGTCCTGAGCAATCGAAATGAGGCGTACGAGAGAAGAGGACTCTCCAACAATCGAGAAGTTTTTCTGTGCCATGTCTCATGCGCGTCAGTTATCTTCACGTCATACATCAAGCGCGGCCGGTAAAGTACCCAAGCCTTGACAGCGACTTCAACTGCTTGGAAATCAGCCAAATCTAGGCATGGTGACTGCTTGCCAATGTCACGAGAGGGGATATAGAGACAAGGCAGCTGCCCTCAATACGTCAATTGAAGTTAAGTCGGCGCTACTATCTATCTAAGGGAAAGCTCTGCTAGAAGTTGTAGGGGCAAGGTTTAAATACTGAGGGTGTGGGTGCTAGCCTTGAGTGCCACAGTGAATGCGCCACTGTCCCTTACATATAAAGTAAACCCCCCCCTGGTCTGTATACACAAGGCCTATACATACCACCAAATTTTGCTAAGGGGTTAAGATAGTTAATATTTCCCCTCTAGAAATATACTATTACTATTACTACAAGTAAATAAAGCTATTATAATAAATAGCTACTATCTATTAAGTATTAAGTTATAGTAGTTATAATTCTTCTTATACCTTAAGTACTTACTACTAAATAAATAGCTAAAAGCTAAATTTAACTACTTTTAGGCTATTATTAAGTAGTACTATAAGAGGATTACTACTATAAATACTATAGTATTAAGTATACCCTTATTATTACTGTTAAATTAATTAAAGTTAAAATAGTAGGCTTTTAAAGTTAGTAGTTATTTTTAACTATAATAATACTATTAAGCCTAACTAATAGCTACTTTAATAGTAGGTTTATATACTTATAATAGCTTTATCGGTATAATATTTTTATTTATAAATTATATAATCTAGTACCTTAAATAGGTATTATATAGTAAATATTAAATAATTTAGGTTTTAAAAGTTAATTAAAATATATTAATTATAAATTTAGCTGGGCTAATATTATTATAAGCTAGGGTAAGTAAGGTTTTAATACCTTTATAAGATAGGTTAAAATTAATTATATTATACCTTATTAGTATTATAATTACCTAATTAGGTAATATATACGGCTTTCTAATAGTAATTAATAGTAATAGGGAGGTTATAATAAAGAGAATGTTAACTATCTTAACCCCTTAGTAAAATTTGGTGGTATATACAGGCCTTGTATATACAGACCAGGGGGGGGGGGTTTACTTTGTATACAAGGGATAGCAGCAGTGAATTATGGCCGTTTGCACACACACACACTCAGCCAACTCTAGTTTTTAATAAGTCCGATTTGGGGTTATTGACATGGACGACAGAATCTGCGCAGAATGCCAAGAAAACATCGTACGTGTAGCTAAAATCCCCGGAAATCCCATTCAGTTGTATTGAAAAAAACCGGTGGCCAGGTTATGAGAGCATTGGCCATATGAGACACTGGTACCTGACAGAGCCCAATTCCTACGTGCTTATGCCTCAATGGTTCTCTCTTCTAACCCTGTCAAGAGTGCCCAAAGGTCGAGCCCAAGGGCTCAGCATCCTGAAGTCAGCCAGGGCGATCGGCGAAGCGGGAAGTTGTTTGAGGCTGTCAGCTCAACCGCTGTGGGTCTGTTCAATTCAAAGACTACCAGTGCTGAGCTCGCAAGCCCTGCTGGCAACGTAACCCCATTTTTGCTTATTTTCTGTGCAAAGGGCATGACACCATGTAAATCTGTTGGCTCGCTACAGACGCGGGATCTTGGGCTATTACGGCCACCGCGGCAAAAGCTTTTGGCTTCTGAAATCCGCAAGTCATGCAGCGAGCGATGCCCTGCCGCCTGAAGAAAAATTGTTCCCAGCGGCAAAGCATCAAGTTGAGCCCTCGCAGCAAGCAGCATGAAGACCAATCGGATTTCCTCGGATGCTATTTGAGTACATGGAATGCGCCGTCGATGTCTATAGAGCAAGCTGACTGATAGCCACGTTACACGTCACGAGAGATACAGGGCGAGCAGTGTTCTCTCGCCTCGTGACATGTGGACTAATAGTCAATTGGCACCTTCCATTGCCGCGCTGTCAATACCAGTCACAGACTAGTTCTCAGACTGAACGGCTGACATTAGGCATTGTGTCGTTGGCCAACGTCGGGCACTGCTAGCTCGCTAGTATATCATCATATCAGAACGCGTACTAAGGTCAACAGTTGGCCAATGACATAAAGTTAGCAGAGGAAGCATTGGACAAGTTTTCCGGATGTTCAGAATAAACTTAACTTCCTCCTTCGTATTCCATCATTCTCGGCAATCTGAATTTGAGTCAAGCTGAACTCGTCAGCCCAGTCGCTTGTCAGTCCTCCTGCTCGACGCGTCATTCTTGAGCACTCTTCTCATTCAAACGGACGAAATCTCACCGCGAATAGCATTGAACATGTCATTACTGTATAACGCGCAGCAGACTCCTCCCCAATCACCCAGGAACTCCTCTCGGCCCGTAATGCCTTCAGAAGAGGATCCAAATCGTGCAGTGGATGCCTTTGTCGGCGCAATTCGCGATTTGGCTTCCGATGACAATTACAAGATGATTGCAGACGTATTCAGGGATGCCAAGAAACTGAAAACAGAAAATGCACGTCTGGCGTCCTCATCCCGCGACGTTCTGGAAGAGTACCGGTACCGCGAATTCCGGAATGAATTGGAGGCCAAAGAGACCAAACTGATGGAGCAACGATCCCAATTGCAACAAGACATGGCCAAAAAGGACGCACGTATTCAAGAGCTCGACACCAGTAACACCAAGCTGGATGCGAAGTTCCAAAAAAAAAAAAAAAAGCCGGCGCAAGTTGGATGAGGAGAGTCAGAAATGTCTCGAACTCGCCGAGAAACGAAGTGAGCTGGAAAAGACCGCTAGCGACCTCAAGGCATCGCTAGATGAGAAGGTTGAACTGGCCAGAGCCTCCGAAGATGTCAGGTTAAAGATAGACGCTGAGCTTGCTGAAGCCAAAGGAAACCTTGAGCTGAGGAATACGGAACTCGCCAGCCTCGAAGCAGCCAAGACAGAAGTGGAAGGCCAGCTCGCAGAAGTGAGGACATTCTCAGACGAGAAGACCAAACAGCTGGCGGCTGTGGAGGCAGCAAAAGCCACGGTCGATGCTGAACTTGCTGCGGCTAACCTCAAGCTGGATGAGAAAACAAAGGACTCGGAGGCCGAGGATTTCGGCGAAAGCAAGGACACATTAGTGGCGGAGCTTGCAGATGCCAATAAACAGCTTCTCGACAAGTCCAAGGAGTTTGAGGACCTCTTGGTGTTGAAATCATCCTTGGGAGTCAAGGTTTCTGAGCTAGTTACCAAGTTGGAAGGTCAGGAGCAACAGCTGAATGACCTCTCTCTAGCAAAGGCAAAGCTGGACTCTGCTGTGATCGATATCAACGCAGCGCTCGAAGGCAAGACATTGGAGACAGACGAGCTCGCGTTACAATTGGCGGAATCAAAAGTCAACTACGAAAACAAAGCTGCACAAGCACGGAGTCTGATATCACAGCTCGCTGATGTCAACGGAAAGCTGGAAACAGGATCTCAAAAGCTGAAAGAGCTCTTCGAGGTGAAAGCAGCAGCTGACTCCCAGTTGGCCGAGGCCAAAAACCAACTGGAAGCCGAGCGTGACTGCAAGACAGCGGCTCAGACCTCGGGAACGACTTGAAAGCGAGCACAGAAAGCTTACAGAAAGAGGCGGAGAGGACAGCTGTTCTGTTGGAGGAAGTCACCAATCTTCGACAGACCACATCAGCCCGGAACCAGGAGATCGAGCAGTTGAAGAGCCAGGTAGTCCAGAGCAATGACGACCTCTCTCTGACACAGTCAAGCCCGAAGAAACTCGAGAAACTCGTCCAAGATCTTGAGCGAGATCTGCAGAATAAGACCGAAAGGTTCGACAAGATCGATACCTACCAGGTGCAGCTGAAGAACGAGCCGGAGGAGACTTAGTAAGTGGCCTTTCCAATGTATCCCACACGCAACAAGACAAACGACGCCTGTCTCGTCCCAGCCCGCCTCAGCAGCAGCTAACCAACAAACCTCTCGACCAAAACAGCGTCGAAGTACTCGACACAATCTGGGTCTCCATCCTCAACCTCTGCGAGCACCACTTCAACCAGGACCTCGACCCCTCGGTCCTCCGCGACCCCTCGTGCTGGGCCAACCTCCAGTCCGCCGACCACCTGAGGAACCAGGCGGTGCGCTGATTGCGGCTGCGGCCGTGGTGCACCACCACCCGGTTCGCAGTGGGGAAGGCAAGGAGGAGGAAGAGGGGGAAAAGGAGCAAGCGCACCATCGCGGGGCCGCAGCCGCGAGACGCCGCGCCGCGGCCGTCGTTCGCGAGGTCACCTTCGTCGTGCAGCACCTGCTGTCGGCGCTGCAGTACGGGGCGTTCCGCGAGGGTCTCGAGGCGTGCGTGGCGCTGGCGTGCGAGCAATGGGCGAGGATCCAAAACGCGGCCATGAAGATCGAGCCGTACTTTGGTCCTCCCTTCGACGACTTCGACTGGCAGATCCTGATGCTGCCTGAGTGGTTCGAGGATGGGCATCTCGGCGGTGATAGTGGGGGCTCGGCGCACAGTCTTGACGCCGGGAGCGGGCCGATTGGGGGCAGTCCTCGAGGTGTTTTTGGTGTTGCTGCTCAGGGTGCGGTGACGGCTTCATCATCATCATCATCTTCCTCATCTTCCGCCCGAGACCCTGGCGACGATGCATCAACTATCGCCGAGTCAGCACGGTCTGTCGTCGACCCGGCTGACATCATGATGGTCCTTTGGCCGACCATGTGTGCCGTCGAGGGCGGGGAGCTCGTCTCCATCACCCAGGGCCTGGTCATGTCAAAAGATCAGGCTGCTGCCGCCTTCGACGAGGGAGGAAGGCGGCGGGGCTCCAAGCACAATGGCAAGAGGGCGAGGTCGATGTCGCAGTCGAGGACTGGTGTGACTGGGAGACCTCAGCCCAACAAGGCCGTCTTGGCTCAGGCGAGGAGGGAGCGTGGTGGCAGTGCGGGCGGACTTCAGGAAGCACTCGCGATGGCTCTCGAAACAATTCTCTGGATGCCGTTGATTGACGGTCTCGGTTTTCCTTCGGCTTCCTGAGGACGGCCAAGGCTTTCCAACCCACGATCTTTGAGGATTTCACAATGCTTGTTCTCTGTTACTTGTCCCTTTTCGTCGCTGCATGTTTCAAGGTTCTGTAAAGTTCTTGTTGGTTGTTCGCATCAGCGATTGGCTGGCTCATGGTCCACGATCAAGAGAGTAATTAGAAAGATAAATGTGGGGCCCGGCTGAGGAATTATCACCAACAGATGACTTCGGACGCGGCCAACAGGACATGCCCCTGACCAATCACGGGTTTATGCATAACATCTCGGCATTGGCTGTGATTTGAGGGGACATGCATAGAGAGTTGGTTCGCATCTTAAAACGATGCACATATGAATCTAAATATTTCTCAGTTTTTAAAAGTTTCATGTAGTCCTAATCACAAGGTTTTAGTTGCGGTCATGATGGCATACCGGATGGAAACCCGGTCTCGCCCCGGCTCCGCCGCAGCTGCACAATGTCGGTCACTTCCTGAGCCAAACCGCCGGGAGGCGAGATCCATGCCCTCCTGGCCGCCGCCTTCTGGAGGGTTGGGGTCTACTCGCAGAGGGCGGCCTAGTAAAGTTGCACTTGTAGGGTGACATCCGGGTCCTGTGCGGGAGGATTTCATATGATTCAACCAGTGGGCGATTTCGAAGCCTGATTGCTTTGAGTGCCGCCGAGTCCTCTGCCGTAGTGGATGTGGGGAGGGCCAATGCCGTGGCCCCCAGGGCAATCCTGCCGGCTCTAGGCCGGATTTTCGACTGCTGCCAAGCCGACAAGCTCCTGTCACTCCCTGGCCGTCGATGGGGATCCTTCAGGTCGGTCTGTGGTAGATAGATAGGGCATGAATCACGGCAAGCTAGATCGTGCCGACTGTCACGAGGGCATCTGTAGGCGACGAGAGTTGCGTCGCATACACTACAGACATCTGGACCGACACGTTGTGTAGTTGCTACAAAGTAACGGCTCTTATCCCTGCCACGACGTGCATATTTTTGTAACCGGAGCCTTGGTATGAGGGTAGTGCGTGTGGCATATGTGAGCTTGTGTTATAGGTATATATATTTCTACCCCAGGTGCTTTGCTCTCTCGGTGGCGCCTTTAGGTTTGGCACTGGGTTTAGTCCTGTCACTTTTTTTTAAGCACCAATGGGCATCTCAAAGGCATCCCGTTTATATCTAGCTTTCCAATGAGACAGCCTACCGCACCTAGAGCCAAGATCGAGTGAAACAATTCCATTGCACCGGCCAGGAACTGAGTTTGACACCTTCCCATGCTGGTTGAGATCGTCCAGATCGGCCCGGCGCCCGCCCCGGCTCTGCTCAAGTCATCCCCGTGACGGAGCACAACGACATGCCACGATCCCTATTGACTGGTGCGCACGAAGATCAGTGCTACGTGCCCTCCTCGTTTCGGGTTATACCGCCTGTCTTATTAAGTCGTCGTGTGCGCGTGTCGCACGAGAAGCCGCCCGGACGATTGCGACATCCAATGCCTAAACAGTTTCCGGCAGCTGAGAGTCTGAGACCCTTTGGAAAAGATGCTTGCCTCGGGGTTCGGGAGGGGCCCTGCTGAGCTACTAGTCGAGGGTCTGTGGTAGGTTGTGAGAAGCCTAAATAAGCTGACACCAGGCCAAAAGCGTCTTTTGTTCTTGAGTGTATCTGACGCAGGCACCTAAGGTAGCAGAAGGAGCCAGGGCTAGTTGGTGGCTACCCAGGTCTACCTTTGCTAGCTCGCCTCACCTTGACGACGACTGGGAACGCGTCATCAATCTGCGGCAACCAGTGGTCAGCCAACGGAGATTTGGCCGGGATTCAGTTTCTGTCTGTTTCCCTCAATCTGAGGCACGCGTTCTGAGTCGCGCACCCAGGACGACGGGACTACCTCCTGGGATCCCTCTCCCGGGAACGTGGGGCGAGGCGAGACTCCCGGTGTTGGAACGGACACCTGTGCACGCCGTGGTATGACGGAATTGGACAGCGAACTCGGTCTACGGTGCCTGAAAGGGCTTTCACGTGTCCCAAGGGTGCCTCCGACTGGGCGTCAGTCTGATTGGAAGGTGGACGTGCAGTCCTGACATGTCACACAAGGTTTAACGACCTGGGGCATCTCGCCCATTATTTGCCCCTCTAGGCCTCCGTCCGGTCTACCAACTCAGAAGCCCAAAAGTGTCACATGGCGGGCATGATAACGAGGGTTTGGGATAATTCGTAAGTACACCAGAGAACGTAGCGCGGGTGCAACGAATCAGCCCCCCACGACCGCTTGGTTCTTGGCGTCTGTGCCTTGGTTTTCGAATTGACTCTTATTTTCGGAGGGGGGCATTGAGGACCCTCGACAGGCCCTTGAATCAGATCATAGAGTTTTTCCCATTCGACAATATACTCCGGCCGAGTAATTAGCCCCAGAAGCCGACCCTTTCGGAGAAGACCTGCGTTTTGTATCTGTGAAAATTATGGTTTTTTAGCCTTGCTCCCCCCATGCCCGGAAGTCCGAGCCACTAGGTCTTGGCCACCATGAAGTGAAAGAAATGCCCAGGCAGGCCAAGTCTAACATTTTCCGAAGCCGGCAGAATCCAGTTGGTGCGATGCGACTCTGTGCTCGGTGCACGACTGTCCAACACTTGGCTCAATAAAGCCTGGCCCTGTCCGACATCCTAACCTTTCGGTGTTGAAGAATCATGACGATGCGTCCACCGTTATGTGGCTTGTGGCTTGTATTTTTGGATCATCTCAAGTTATGTTTGTGGCACTGATACCGTCTAGGACAAACGCCTTCCTGCATGGTTAGTCAGGGAGACGGGGAAGGAAAGGGCGATGAGCTTGTCATCTCAACATGTGGGTGGCTGAACCATGCATGTATTGCATGAATGGCTCTGTTCAATGAATGAACCTCTTGTCTCCCTGCGGTCGGTCAGCCCACAGACGTGACCGAGGGAAACCAGTCTGTTCGACGAACAGACTGGACGACACAAAGATAAGTCAGGGATACACAGGTGATTTCATCGGGCGGGTTATGCCAAGGAGATCGTCGGTCCATAATCCACGTTACTGTGGATCACGGCATCTGGGAGGTCAGTTCTCCCAGATTACACACTACGAGGTTCCCCTTTCTCGCGTCCCAAGGTCACCCGGTGCCGATGATTACGGTGCCCACCCACACAGGTTTCCCGATCGTATTTCTCATGCCCTGCCTTCCTGCCCCAATAGAGGTCGTGATGCGATGTTATCCGAGATGACCAATGTGGACGGGGACATGTTCGGTTGGATGGCAGGACGGCCGCGTCGGCTTTGACCCTGGGACGAACCCTGGGCTACCTTTTGAGGTCGCCCAAGGGTCGCCCGCAGAGCGGGCCTGAGTGGCTGCGACATTGCCGTCCTTCCCGACCAACCGGCCCTTGGCGTGTGATTTGCCCGTCGATCGAGGCTCTGCGCGCTTGAGCCCCGTAGATCCCACCCTGTGCCTGTGCCTTTCCTTGCGCTGAGGCGACTATGCCCAGTGCAAGTGATCCTGCCGGTGTGTTGTATTCGAGGTCTTTACACTAGTTCACGAGGGATCTCTTGGCTGCCACTGCCGGCAGGATCGGTCAATGCCGGGATTACTGTGCAGTTGTTCAGCTGGTTAAGAGAAGAGCCGGCCTCCTGGCGGCGTGTATCACAGTAACGACGTAATCTAATCCTTTTGCGGGCATCGCAGGGTATGCCACACACCAGAACAAGGCGTGCTGAAGGTGCCTCCTGGCTCCTGCAGCCACTGCACAATGACAGCAAAGAGCCCGCAGGCGCATTTGGCACCGTCACAGTTGTCAAACAATGGAGGGTGGCCCCAGGAGATGCCAAGAAGACCAGAGTAAAATCAGCTGCCCCATTCGGGGCGAAACTTGGTCTTGGCGCCCAGTTGCGTCAGTTTGCGTGACCGCCAGGACGGGTCTGCCGGCGGCCAACTGCCAATGGGCGCCCGAGGATGGCCGACCCGGGCGGGATGTTTCAAGAGGCCACAGGCGGGTTGACTGGGCTGACAGGAGACCAGACAGGCCGGCAGGCCGCGCGCCGTCCGTTATTCCCATCAATCGGGTCCAGGCTCACTGTATGCGAGACTGGCGCCGAGCAAGGTTTGCTAGAAGCTCAAGTCGCGAGCTTCTGGAAGACGCTGGCCGCGATGGGCAGAGAAGAGCGGGCCTGGATGCTTCTGCTGCTTTGAGACGGTGCCTATGCGACACATTTACGGGGCACCCGCCAGCTTGGCAGCCCTCAGAAACAGAAAGCATGGTGGGTAACCTTGAAATGCAAAAGGTTAACCTTAACAATGGGACAGCAGGCCAGAGCTAACCACAGCACATGGTCCGGCAGTCGGCACATCCACACATGGAGCGGGCAGGAGAGAGAGGATGGGGCCACAGTGTAGCAGCAGGTCCACGTATGGATGCAAGAGCATCTTACTTGTGTAGTTCGGCAAAGGCTGGGCCGCCGGCCAGTCCTGTGACTTGTTGGAGGGCACGGAGAGGTCCCATCCTTTGCGGTGATCAAGCCTCAGTTCCAGTTCACTGCCTATCTTTTTTTTTGTGGTCCCCGAGGCCTGCAGGAATCATGATGAGACTGCCTAACAAGCTGACTGACTTGACAGGTTTGATTGACAGCTGCTGAGCGACACGAGGGCGAGGAGGCGGGCTTGTGCGCGGGCGAAGTTGAAGTTGAGTAACAAGTAATAACGCGGCCGTGATGAGCGTTTGCGTCCGCATCGGCGTGCCGCATACAGGTGTGGAGATTGTTTCCTTTTCCCTGTCCTGTTACTGCCCAGATGCAGACTGTGACTGAAGCCGTTGCCGTCGTGTAGAGGATGTTTGTTGTGTGTGTTGGTGTTGGGTTCCCGCATGGCCGATCATGATACATTCTGTACGTCCACATGTATGATGTGCTGTGAGGTTCGGTGGGACTGGTCGTGGCAGTGACGCCTGTTAGGCCCAAGGCAGTTGATTAAAACGGGCCAGGGGCTGGGTAGGGCCTCGGGGCGTGAGAGGCCCGGAGAGAACGGAGAGCAGACGGCCTTCAAGGCCCAGTCGGCCCTCAGGAGCCCTGTAGGCAAGGCCTAACAGAACCACAGTAAAAGGCACTGAAGGCCTGGAGGACCCATTGCCGATCCACATCTTTTGTCTTGGCCCAGGCGAGTCGCCGTTCCCAGTTTCCAGTGCCAGGGGACCCCCCTCCCTGCATCCCTCCCTCCTTCCCCCCCAAAAACCCCATGCCCCAGTCCCTGTAGCCTGCAGCTTCCCTGCGCACGACCCTGCCCACCCTGAATTATCACAGTACGTACGCGTTTCTTTTCCCACTCGCCTCTCCCTCCGTTGTCTGTGAGAGAGACTGTGCGCTGTCTGCCGGCACATGGAAAAATGACGGTACACAGGCTAGACCAACTGAATTGTCCAGCAGATCGCGGATCCATGCATTGTCTGCGGTACGTACACATGCACTTCCAATGCCACAGGGAGGTACATGGGTACTTCGGTACAAGTCCCACACTGTCCAGTGTCCATCCGAAAAGGGGAGACCAGAAGACAGACACACCCTGCTTTCTGCTTCTATTCAAGAATAGCTCACATCCCCGACCACAACTCACCTACTCCTCCACCTCGCGTGCATACTCGTATGTACTACTAAAACAACCTCATCCTCGTCTTCGTCCTGGTCGACTTCTTGTTCTGTCCTGTTCTGTCCTGTCATTGTCTGTCGGTCTGCCTTCTAGATTCCCTCATTGCGATTTGATCTCAGTCTCTTTTTCCTTCATCGGTTTTATTGACTGGTTGATCTCACCCAAAAGGCGACGGACCTGCATCACCACCAACTCCTTGAGAAACTCCGGCCATATCCAATTTTTATTCTCACGGCTCGCCATTTTTTTTCTCGGTCGTTTTGTCTATTCACACCTATCAGCCTCGTTAAACAGCATCTCACGCCGGCGTCGCTCTTTCCACCCAAACTACGACCAACCGTAACCATCTCGTCATCGACTACCACGTAGCGTGCACCAATCGATGCCCAGCAGGATTTTCTAGGCCCTTCTTCTCTCACACATCTTGAGACTTCAGTCTTGAGCCGGTCACAGCAATCAGCTAGGCGTGGCCAAAATCACCCAACTACCAAAATGGCGGTAGGAAAAGAAGGAAACGTCAAGTGGGTTGATGTGAGTATCATCCCGACTTGCCCCCATTCACCCGCACTTCCCCCCCACACGTTCCATACTGACTTCCTAACCACCAGGGCCTCCGTGGCATGGCCTCAACGCTGGTCGTCATTAAGCACATTACCTGTGCTTTTTTCCCATACCTGCTATGGCCTGCCCCAAGCGAGGAGGAGGACCCCGTCCTGTTCGAGCGGCCCTACCTCCGCGTCCTAATTCAGGGTCGTATCGGTGTAGCAATTTTCTCTTTTGTCACGGGTTACGTTTGTTGTCTCAAGCCTGTGAGGAACTTCAGGGCCGGTAACCAGAACTCCTCCTTCAACTCCATCAGCAGGTCAGCCCTTCGTCGTGTGCCTCGCCTGGTATTGCCCGTCCTCATCATCCTCGCCGCGAGCTGCTTCGCCACCCAACTCGGCGCATTCGAGACAGCAAAGCACTGCGACGGAGCAGGCATCCCCGAGACCAGCCCTACAAGGCGCGACAGCTGGATCGAGGCCATCGTTGCTCTCCTCACGGACATGGTCAGGGTTTGGTCTCACGGTCAGAGCGAGTATGGGGCTGAGTTGTGGACCATGATGCCCATTCTCAAGGGTGCCTTCTGGGTCTTCATGTACCTCTTTGCCACCGCACACGTTCAGACCAGATACCGGATGATGATCGCCCTGGGCCTGACTTGGTTCCGCGCCGCCTCCAACGACCCTTTCTTCGGCATGCAGTTCTTCTTTGGCGCCTTCATGGCCGACTTGCAGCAGCTGCCTGAGGGCTCTGGCCCCGCCTGGACCTCTTTCCTCTCGCAGAAGTCTGGTCTCGCTGGCGTGCGCATGCTCCTCTCCGCCTTCTTCCTCGTCACCGGACTTTTCATCGCATCCCTCCCCGACGCCCACTTCGAGTGGCAGCCCTGGTCGCAGTCCCTCGTCGACTTTATGCTGTCCATCCTCCCCCGCAACCCGGATCTTCCGCGATTCTCCTCCGGCCTCGGTCTCGATCTTATCATCATGTCCATCCACTTCTCCCCGACCGTCCGAAATGTCCTTGCAACCAAGCCGTTCCTGTTCTTCGGCAAGATCTCCTTCGCCGTCTATCTCCTGCACAACCAGTTCCTCCGATCTGTGCTCTGCTGGATGGTCTATGGTTTCTCTATCCCCGAGCCCGTGCAGGACCCTGCCACGGGTGAGTGGATGCCTGGCCCGCTGCTCGAATTTCCTGGTGCTGCAAGGCTGTTCGCAGTCTTGCCAATTTACTTCGCCCTCATCTATGGTGCGGGCTACCTCTGGATCGAGTATGTGGACGCTTGGTGCGCTCGGGTCACAGAGCGCATCTGTGGTTCGATCAAGGAGGAGACGGATGAGAAGTCTGGACCATCATTGTTGCCGGTTGCCAACAACGAACAACAGCGTCAGTGAAGGATGAATCAGTGAGGGGAAGGATGCATAAACAAAGCAATCACGCGGTTTCAGGCCAGGCGGAGTGTCGTCTGCGGACCTGAACAATACAGAACTCGAGCCCGGTGTCTTGCTATATTGAGCGCGCAGATGACGCGTTCTGGCAAGTCGGGCCAAGTGTCAGCCTGAATGGCTCGACCCAGGGAGAGGACGGCATCCTCCAAAGGAGCCGCTCCGGCCGGATAGGCCGAGTCAATTGGATTCTGGGGGTTTAAAGGGGTTCTACTGGGCCAGGAATGGCAAGACACGGGTTGCTGTTAACATGGCCATAATGCCAGCCAGCTAAGCTGAGTCTTCGAGCTCAAGCTGTACTTCATATTACAATACATCAAATTAACAACCAAAACAAGCCAAATGCCCGTGCAAACCTTGATGTGCTCTTGTGACTGCCCACTTTCGAATTGGAGTATTTCACTGCTGCTTGGAGTACTACGTGGATGTTGAGAAATGGGTACCAGTCGTGTATAATCAATCGTGGAGGGTCTACCAGACTACCTGCTGCCCAAATATTTCTCTACATATTCAGATGTCATGCTTCACACGTCTGCTGGCTGAACGGCCAAGCTCGGAAACACGCTGTCACTGCCTTCAGGCAGGGAGATGCTTACCGGGCTCTTTAGGTTAACCGTACAATAGCCATCATCGAGCCTAGCACCAACGAAGTTTGGCCATCCAGCCAGCTGTGTAGGTAGGTACCAACGGGTTGGGTGCATTCCAAATTTTTGAGCGACGGTGAAGGCCGGTGCAACCTTGAAATCCTGCGCAGTGGCGGCTCAAGAAAGACCACCAACCGCCGAGGTGTCCAGAAAGAGACATTCGCCCCTAGCCTGCCCGGGCGGATGCAACGCGATGACGAGCACGCGTGGCGGCAAAGAACGACGACGGTAGACTAACAAGGGCGACATGACCGCCCTGGCGCCGCCTGGGTTGCACTCTGTATTACAACGTGGTCATCTTATCACAGCTCACCCCTGCCCATATTAATCTTTGCATGTGTCGCCTCTGCCTCTCGGGCTTCCTACCGTGGAGATTAACTCCGAAGAGCTCGGGCGCTGGAGCGTTTCCCAGGGTTGTCGGTGAGTACTGTGTAGGGCGGAAAAAACCGACTACCAAAATTAAAAAAGACAAAAAAAGAGGAATGCCTGCCACGCTAGTCCCCCGACGCCGCGTAGCTAAAATGGCGGCGCCAGGGTGAGCATCAAGAGGAGGGAAACGAAATCACTTTCCCATCTAACCCCAGATTGCAACGGGCAAGCCACCACCGTAGAACCACCACAGCAGAGCCCACCACAATCTTGCGATGTCAAATATGTGCCTGGGATGCGATCACGCAATCCACGACACCGGGAAATCGGCACTGCTGCCCAGACCGGCCTGGGAATGAGGCGTGGTGCCAAGACTCTATCTGATAAGGAGAAAGTCGGTCGCTGCGTTGCCCGCTTGCGTCCGCCCAGGATATTCTTTTTCATACCCTTTTGTTCATCTGATTCTCTTGGTCGTATCGAATACATGCCGGTACTGTGTCGCATAGGCCAAGGGATGGGGAGAAATGAAGAAAAAACAAAAGAAGCAATTCGGCACCTACACGGCCTCCCGCGTCGCGCCCGCCAAGCCGGCTCGCGGCAAAGCACAGTCGTCGGCTCCTGACGATGGCGCAGCTCTGGGGCAAGGAGGTGCACCCCCTGCATCGGTTAGCCGACCGCCTGGGCGAGAAGTCTCGCCTTTGGGGGGCTTGGTCGCTGCCCAGTGTGGAGAATGATCAGCTGCGGGAAAAGGAGGTGGTGGTTATCATTAGGGTTGCTTTGGTTGCTGCTGATGAGTTTCGAGTAGCCCGGCGGCGGAAATTCAAGCACGTAGGCTAGCATTTGAGCGGGCGAGCGAAGGATCGCTCATGGCACGCGGTGCGGGAGACGGTATTTACGGCCGGAGCACAAGGAACCGTCTTCCCTCGCAGATAAGCACCGAACGGGAGAAGGGTTCTTGCCTGTCGGGCCCCTGCAAGCGTCGATACCGTCCATACCTTCCCAACGAGGCTTGGGAGCTTCTTGCTTAGCAGCTCAGGGAATCAGGGAATCTGGGGGCAGACTTGGCCACTCATGGGCCGGTCCGACTTGTCCTGCTTGTCTGGACTCGTCCCCCATTTAGCGTCCGTATTCCACGTAGCCTCTGGGGGGACACGGGCGACACCCTGAAGTCTTACCGGCTCTCGCTTGCTGAACGGCCCGGGCTGGTGTTAAAAGGCTCCTCTATGTGGGTTGGTTTGCCCGTTGGCCGTCGGCCCAGGCCGAGTCTCGTCTGATGCAGCCAAGACGGGCGCAGCAGGTGTTGGGCATCCGCGGCAGCGGCGTGGGGAGAGAGATAATGCAACACTTGAACTCTTGTCATTGTGTCACGTTCGGGAATTGGAAGGTTTCCTGGCGACACCATCTCGAAGGGCGTCTACAATCAAGGGGCATGGTCTTCAAAGCTGTAGGTTTGATCCATAGGGTTGGGCCGTAGATCAACGGTGCGTCAAGCGCGTGGTAGACTTGTCTCGCCCCGAGTACGGCGTGAGGTCGACCCGTCACAAGTTTCTCTTTGTTACCCCTTGCAGTCTTGATTATAGTTTATGGGTATTGGTGTCACAATTTGGTCGCGGGCCAAAACATGTGACGTTTGCACTGTCCCAAGTCTTCTCCCTGGTCGACTTGGCTCCTTTCGAGACTGTCTCAAGCCAACACTATTGCTGAGCTTTGACAGTCGCTTTAAAGTGTGACCACTTCGGGTGCACCGCGGTCACATTGAAAACATGACTTATCTCCATAGTGTATCTGTACCACTGCAGGGATACGAGTGAGCGGCCAGAAACAGGTCTGTTTGATGACATCGTTGGCTTGATATCGGAATCTGTGTGTGTATTTCCTACAAGCACTTGATCTAGAAAGTGAAGTTTGAAGGGAGCCTCAAACAGAATAACGTGTCTACCTAGACATACATCGAATCTGGTACAGGTTCTCAGGGAGTAATTGCTATCTTGATCACTTCGGTTAGTCCGTTGTCACCGATAGGAAGAAATGTGTCTCAATAGAGCCCATCGCAATCAATGGCTCCTTCTGACATCAATAGAAATGAGACATAGAAATGGCAAATAGGATGCAACAAGCTGGCAGAAGTCTCAACCGGATGAATGGGCTCAGAAAGCTCACTGGGCACGAATGTATTTCCACCGAGAACTTCTTTTCACGTTCTAAATATGGTCTATCAATTCTCTGCATCAGGTCATCTCAAATCCTGCCAGGTAAGCTGTTCGTCATTTGCCAAGTGTGTTCTACACATGTGAGTCATGTAAACCCCCAATCGTAGCGTATGATCTTGAAATAATTTCAAGCTGGAATTTGTGAAGCCCGAGTTACATTGATAGGTGGCGGATATACTACCGCACGCTTTTGCAAATTTTTCATCCGCAAAAGTGAGTATACAATTTTATCCATGTAGGCCTTCACCTGACAATTTTGGTCGTGACGCCTTGTCACCTCAATATAGAGGCAAGTAGCCTGTTTGACCATACTGATATTAGTCAAGCTGACTCAAGATTCTGGCTTCAGTTATTCCGGCTGTGTCTTGTTTTTTCAAGAAAAAGAAAATCCTAGCAAGCAAGACTTGCGATTTCAGCATGTGCTCATGCAATATAAGTAGCAAGCAGACTCGGCTGCTAACATCTATCATGGAATCAAGTTCTCGCTGGCTCTGAGAGAGGAAGCGTTTTGATGGGTCTATTAGGGCTGTAATTTCATTTTCCCCAGATATGCACCATCCGCTCGCAAATCTATTCGCCCATGGTAACCAAATATTGATTGTGCTGCGGTGAAGAACTCTTGTTTGTTCGGAAAGGGGGGTGGTTTCGCTTTTAATCCGTATACATACTCTTCTGGAGCAGTAGGCGGTCCCTTCACACAGCAGTAAACGCTCAAAGACCCAGCGTTAAATGTCATGTAGTGCCGATAACAGTATATTCGTGAATACAGTCGACTTGGGGTTAAAAACATAGTCAGCCTCGTGGCAGCCGCACAGACGAGGCTAGTCGAGATGGCTTCTGCGGGCGCTTCGGAAAAGCTTGGATTAGACAGTAATGTTATTCCTCGTTGTGCAAGGAGCTTAGTCGTGCTTACGGTGAACAACTGAGCACTCACATGTTTTCTAATGTGAGTCACATTGTACTTTTCTATTTTAAAAATACGATCTTGTTCGCAACCACCTCCTCCCCCTGCTCTAGTGTGGTGACAACAGCCAACATGCAGACGGTGAATACAGCTGAGCCTCAGATGCACTGATTTCCATCGGGAGAATGTCAGCACGGACATGCGAACTTTAGTGAAGCTTGAACCCTAGTCACTCAGCTAAACGGTCCTCAGTACTTGTGTACAGGGTTGAGAGGCTTGTAATTGTCTGGTTGCCCATGGAAATTCTTGACACCCATGAGGTTGAATAAAGTGGCCTACGAGAAACCATAGTGACTCAATTCTTAAAGTTTCCTCTTGTAGCGTGTCTGAGACTCTTCGTGACCCAAGGATAATAAGGGGTCTGTTTGCTAGATACCAATCAACTGTCATGAAGCTGGACATTCAACAACTCATCTGAAAGCCCGGTAGTGCGAACATGAAATTCGCTCAACGTTGACAGACTGTTTAATGAACCGCCTCAAAACTGGCACACTGGTGTATACAAAGTATCCTTAGTAAGTATCTTTGTTTCCAAATTTAGAATGGAGAGCTGCGTGCCGATGTTTTCCAATCGGAAGAGAGTACGAGTAACTCCACCAATACACCCCTCAAAACTGGACAAAGTTCGCTTAGCGTATTGTCAAGCTTGGTAAACTTCGTCCCACCCTATCAAGCTTCCCCATGAACTTGTTTCGATTCGAACTCTTTTCGACCCCAAGCGATAGCAGGTTGATAGGAGTACCACAAGTGAACATGCTGGTGTTGCTACCGGGAAGAAGCTTTACACAAGGACATCGATAGTAGCCGTTCAAGGGGTAACCCTTCGGGTATTACACTAATGTATCTCCTTACTGGTGAGTAACTTCCACACGACCAAGATTCTTTCAAGGGAAGCCGCACTGACAATCTAGGATCAAAGAAATTTATCAGGATATCATAGCATTACTACCATACGACCCACCCGCAGTGTTTTATGAGGCATTATGGGGCCTCAGCAGTTACCTCTTGTAATGCTAGTGTATCGTATTTCTGGATCAGCAGTGGGGTTCAGGTGTTCATGATCAGCCAGGCCGATATGTTGATGCAGTTCTCGGTCGATCCCGCTACCGGGCTGTGTGCTGTCGGAGTCATGGGTGGAGGCACGGGTCCCTATGTGCTGGGAAACACGTTCGTGAACAACGTCATATCGGTCTTTGATATCGGGGCAGCGGAAATGAGTTTCGCTGCTCACAAATACTAACTCAACGACTTAATCGGCCGTAATTACGCTGCGTTTCTAAGTTGGGATTGCTTACTTATCCAATGTCTGACGAGATTATGAGAGCTCAAGCGTCTCGCTTGTCAAGGTGATGCGACTTACTTAAACCGTGTGCCTCAGCTAGAGCGCCTACATCATAGGAGAGATTGCGTAGTCATGTTCTGCTTTCTCAGATGATTTCCTTTGAAGGCACGTGACAAAGACTGGAAGAGCATCCAGGTCCCATTCCGGCGGCTGTCATCTACAAACAAATTGAACAAAGGCACTAGGGGAGCCATTCGTAATCACCTTGATTATCAATTTTCACAATAGCCTCTGCCTGAGAGAGGTTTGCTATTCAGCTCTCGTGTGCAGACGGATCACGAAACTAGATCTAATCATTGATGCCGGATGTGACGGCGCGCAAAAGCGAGAAGTGCATGAATCATAGCGGATCGGGCCGACAACAATGGCCTCTGATCCAGCACCAGCTTCGAGACGGGTCCAAGCACCCCGGACTTACAGTGTTGACCCAGGGGTTGAATCCTACTGGAGAAACTTTAGGAAGCGCAGACTGGTGACAAACAATTACTTTGCGTACCATCGAGCTGGTCGCACAGTCGCCCTGGCAGGAATCGCGCCATGGGACAGAGTAAATGAGCAGCCAAGCCTGCGACTCGTGGATGAGGGGACAAAACACCTTCCACAGAGTTGGGACGAGATCTATGCAGACCTCGACATACCGGCCTTACAAGATTTACAGAGACGCAACAGACTGCGGGTAGGACAAGAAAAGGGACCACCAAGCGTACAACAGCAGCTCACAAATCGTCAGTGAATAGATTCTCATCCCTTAAAAAATTACCACAGCATTTGGAGCCCCTAACATAGGTGTGCATGATCCTCCTAGAAAACCGCTAATCCTGGACTTTTGCCCAGGTCAAAGCGCAATTACAATGAGACGTCTTCTTCGGAGCATGGGCTGCAATGTCAGACTTCTGCGTGTCCTCGGCGAAGGTAGTAACGGCATCGCTGCGTTGTTCGACATTTGCGATGAAAGCAATGGAACACGTAAGAGGTTTGTTGTCAAAGGAGCGATACCACCTGCCACGTTGACGAATGAGAAGGCCATCCACGATGTATGTTCGAAGCCTCAGTCACGAGAACTACCTCAGAATTACAATTCCTGGGGCCCGGGAAAAGTTCTGACTACTTGTTTACTTGTAGTTTATGCTACGAGCGCAGCACATCGTTCGCAGGTTTCGACTCTGTGGAGAGCTGTTGCCACCCACCACCGAGGCAGGCCTACAGAGGCTGACGCGGCTCGACCAAGATCCTGGCATATTGTTCATGGAGTTCATGAAGCATGGCGACATTTGGTCGCTGATCGCCAAATGTGTGAGGGAAGGAGTCAAAGTCCCTAACCGCCAGCTGCTCAGAATTTTCAACTGTCTCGCTAGGGCGTGCATTGCGATGGAATTTCCACCCAGGCGTAAATTCGGGTATAGGGGGCGAGAGGACTGGACTATGAATGAGTACGAATCCAGGCTAAATATTGAGGAGGCCATTCCATTAGGACCGAATGGTACTCGCGGCTTCGGTCTGGTACACTTCGATCTAGACCCTCAAAACGTTTTCGTTGGGGACTTTGATGCACGGCGGCATCGATACGGACCCATCTTTAAAATCGGTGACTTTGGCACCGCAGCGCGAACGTCAAGCAATGTTTTTAAAGATCCTCCAGAAGCCATCTGGCGACGCAGGTTCGGCAAATTGTTATATCATCTTCCTGAGCAATTCCATCGTAAGACCCTACCCAGGAAGTGTCTTTGTCGGTCTTTTGATGGCTGACACGGGCAATGCAGAGGAGTGGGACTATGTAGACGTCCTTCCTGAGCAGGAGGATCCTAGACCCAGGATTGCAGGGAATTATGGACCGGCAAGCAATGTATGGCACATTGGGATGGTGAGTTTCCTTGCGCTGTCCAATAAAGAACACTACAATATTATCACAGCATAAAGTAACTTCTTTGAAAGTGCCTGCATGATATGATCACCCACCACCTTCCGCCGTACCCTCCTGGAGCCGTGGGACCCCTGAATCACCCTGACCTGGAGAATGGCGGCGGTTTCTACTTCACACAGGACACTCCATGGGTCACAGACGCGTGGAACCAGCGGGTTCGGCCGTTCTATACCCACGGCGCCCGTTTATTATCCCAAGAGATCAATATTATTCTAAAGTCCATAATTGTCCGCTGCCTTGCGGACCAACCGGCTGATCGACCGACCCTTGCTGAGCTTCAAAGGTTTGTGGAGCGGTTTGAAAGGTTACCACAGATGGGCCAGCCTGATGACTGGTTCCGGACTGTATACGCCACACCTGCGAACGTAAGTCAACTGTTTTTGTAAAGAACATGCAAGCCGACTCCTGGACGAGAACTGGTGGAAGGTATAGCTCACTGATCAATCTTTCAACAGCCATCCTCTCATCCGTTTGACTCAGACGTCGATCCCGATTTGGCAGCAGAGGCTCAGGAAATTGGAGCATTTCGAAATGTCGTCAACACTGCTCCTGCAGACCCTATCAGCACCAATGATCCTCTTCGACCTGCGGATGGTCTGCCAGAGCAAAATACCATGGCTCTCAGCTTCAACGCGCTGGATCCAGCAGCTCCGCATGATTTTGACCCAACACAGCCAGTAGGGAGCGACAGTTTCTTCACACGCTTGGCTGCCAGGATGAATTCCCTTGCAGGAAGTATATCTCGATCGCTCTCGAGTGCGGCTTCGGTGATCCAAGCATCTCAACCTGCGGAAGGAATGCGCCTGCCGACCGAGCTGCTACTAAGCAACCATAACCCTGAAGGGGATGTAGGACTGGGAGACCTGATAAATACAAGCCAAGCAGGTCCAGCGACAGGATCAGCATTGACAGGGGCAATGAGCAGATTGAGCTTGAGTGGGAGTGGTAGAACAAGCCCATCAATAGTGTCGTACATCGGCAGCTCTGTGTCCGGCCCGTTTGATCCCAATAACCCTCCCCAAGGGATCCCCCTCGGATCCCGGTTTATCGAGGCATATCCTCTCGTTTACACCATACATGGTATCGCACCACCACCTCCTGGCTTTGCCCCAGGCCGAATGAGCCCCGATCCGCTTCCGCTCCGTAAGTATTGATGACCTGAGTCGTACCTCGATACTCTGCCTTGCCTCGCGGAGATTTGGAACGGTGCGGTACCTAGGTAATAACAAGCTGACGAATTTCTAAGCTCGTGGGATGATCTATCCAGCTGGACTCTTCCCTATTCGAGTTACAGATGTCGATGAAACCCAAGGCGAAGTCCCCAATTGTTACTACAGATGCGTTGCCAATTTCGATGGGAGTGGTTAGAGCTGCAGGGAACAATATGCGGCACGACAATTTTAATAGTCATGCCACTGCAAAGTGTCAAGCGATGGGCTGCCAGCATCATCATACCAAGGCGAACGTTCTAAGCCGTGGAACAAAGGCCAGACAACCGCCCATTGAATGCATTTTCAACGACTAGGTTGGGCCAATTCTACGAGCCTTCATTTCTGTATATTGAACCCTTTAGTGGGTTTGAGCACCCTGCATGGAAGGCAACTGCGTCCTAGATCTAATAAGCTAGGTAGCTGAAGCGAAAATTTCCCACCCGAAATGTGACAGACAGAGATCCTGTGTAGATGCAGAAATTTTCAAACTCACAATGTGAAAGAGACTGCGCGTCACATAAGCCTGCATGCAATCAGGTGAATCGTATGAGGGGCGATACCAAGTCAATGTTGTCACACTTTGAGACTCCAGCAACTGTCTCCACTAGAATAAAGGCCAGGGAAGGATTGGCCCATTGAGAAATTTACTCCCAACTAGGAACAATGCCCGGATGCATGAAGAAGATAGTTTGGCGAGGTTCTAGTTCAGGTACAATGGAACACATGAGCAGCTTCGAGACTGATTTGACAGAGCGATAGGACTGATCTGAAAGGCCGTTCTTCGAAGACCGTACTTCTGGAACTCGATCTTTGTCACCAAAATCTGTCTTTTAAAGCACCCATTGCTTATTTGTACTTATAGTGTTCCCTTGTACTGCACGCCTACTTTTGTCCCGTGCCATTGAGTAGAATAATATCAGCTCTTAGACACAAAGGTCTTGGAAGCTCGGATAATAAAGTCACCCAGTACCGTGAAGCTGCATTACTATCAATCACTTATACTTATATACCGCCAGGTAGTCCATCAACATCTTTCAATGCACTTTTGATCACCAATAGCCAATCACATCATCGGGATACGAAAACTCTATCGTCAGCACCATCCCATAATGTCGGCCCCTGTCAACTATCGACTTGTATTTGAGCAAGCCACCAATAACGTAGGCAGGTTGACCACTCAGATAAGCACAGCCTTGGACAATGTTGAAAGCTTCAACTTGCGAATCAAGGTATGTGAGGTCAAACGAGAGCAACGTGCGCAAATCGCAGCCAACTTGACTAATTCGGTCGACTTCAAATCGACCACTGCCGTGGATGACATAGGCAGAGCTACCAAAGTCGGCTTCGAGGTTGAAGACTTAGCCAGTGAACAAAGTCAGTTGGAAGACGAGCGGCAAATTGCGCTGGACAGTGTAGATCGAGCCATTCGATGCTTGGTGGAGCAGAGAGATGTTGCGGAAAGAAACAATCTTGCAATGCAAGCAGAAGGTGAGCATCGCTGGTACGAGTTGTACCAGGATGCGCTCATCGCAGTTTCAAGATGGAATGTGGACATCACTCATCTGCAGTCTAGACGAGGCCTAATTGGGCAGCAGAATCAGGCATACAGCGGCTGAGTACGATCCAGATTAATCTCTCCATCCTCTTTGCATTTGTCGACAGTCTAGGCGTTATCGAGAAGCTTCATTTACTGCAATTGCATACGATTTCCGTGCCACTTCCGATTCCTAACGTGAATATCAAATTCAGCTGCTTCCCGTATTGAAGGGTCGACATTTGTTCGCAGCACAGAATCCATTGCAACAATTTCCGATGTACTGTCCGTTGGTTGAATTGTAGCAGTCCCCTATAAAGTGAAGGCTTGTCAGCAAGGCGTTCTCATCGTGAAACGGCTACGGAGTTCGTACACTCACCATAAACACCAACACACATCCCGCGGCAGGTGACAGAGATGATCTTCTGGGGAGGCCCAACTGCAATCTGATTGATAGGCCAGGGGTCTCCGGGTCGTTGAGTCAGCGACGAAGCCAAGGCGACCTCATTGCTTGCCGTCTTGAAAGTGCACAGATGGATGGGATCAAAGTTCGGAGCAGTGATCAAGTTGACGTTGAGATCGTTATCTGTAAATCGTGTCAGAGAATGGTCAAATTACGAGATTATCAAGTCCAGAATGGATAGGGTATGTGATAAGCTTCGAGTGTGAGACCCTTTGACGTACTGGTGAAATGTTCTCGCCCATCTGCAACCAAGTCCATGACGTAAGAAGCAGGTCCAGCTTGGAAGGTCAAAGCCACGGGCTGGAAGTCCCTGCTATGAAGTTGGGTCTCTGCCAGAGAGATGGCATGCGACGAGGCAAGAGCTGCGAGTGCTAGGGCAATGATGGCCTTCATGGTTTGAACGAATCAATTTGCTGTCACGTAGTGTTGAAAGTTGTCCCCGGTTTGATTATGGTTTTTTTCTCGTGTACGTTTTCGATCAGATGGAATCTCATGGGCTTTATGATTTCAATGATTATGTACTTGCTGACAAGTGTGGCCTTCTATTTCATTCTGAGAGCAGCTGGCAGATATCGAACCATGATGAAAGGGTAGATTCTCGTATTTGCAGTCTGCTGATCGACAAACACTCCGTGATGATCTTGTGCTTTGGCAATACGAAGCACCACATGATTTCATGGAGGTACAAAAGTGAGCTAAACAAGCAGCGGTGTGCTGGAATGGTCTCTGTGGCGTTTAGCGATCTTTCAGCCTCAACAACCCCGCCTTGGCAAGCTCATATCACCAAGCTAAAAGCTGGTCAGGACAGACTATGCTGGCATCGAAGCGAGCCAGATTCGGACCAAAAGGCCCAAATTCCAAAGTTATCACACAATTGCCTTTCTTTGTGACACCAACAGATCATCATACAAGGCTCCCCAGTTGGGACTAAGCTACTGGCGCATCAACTCTCAGCCCTCTCGCCATGGCGTCAATCGGATTTACCGTTGGTATCCTCTGAATAGCACTTCCATGATCCACGGTGGAGTTTCGTAGCTCAATATCTTCACGGTCATCTGAGCTAGACACCGGTGTGCCGATCGCAGCCCTGTCCCCACGACGGACAAAGGACCTGAGCCTGGACGTAAGACTGCCAAGAGCAGGATGGTGAAAGGCTTGCTGGATGTCTTCTAGTGAGCGGCCCCGAGTCTCAGGCATACAAGCTCCGAGCACTGCCACTGTGAACAACGCGAGACCTCCGAAGAGGAAGTAAGCGCTGAACGCTGACTTATCAAGTAGAATTGGAGTGATCATGGCCACAAACCAGTTGGTGAACTGAAAATGGCAGTCAGCAACAGCCCTGATGAGATATATGTCAAAGAAAATCTTACAAATCCGAGCCCCTGAGCCACACAGTTTGCAGCGGCCCTAACATGCGTCGGCTGTATCTCGGTTGCATAGATTTTGCCCACAATCCCCCAGGTTGCACAATACGTCAGGCCAAACATGAAGACGGAAACGATGACTACCCATCTAGCAATTCCGAAGGGATGCACCGCACCCGCAGCATAGAGGGAACCAATCAGAAACATGATGCCTGAAAGACCAATGCCTCCTGTAATGGCTGACGTGCGTCGTCCCCACTTATCGGCGAGTAAGAAGGCAGGGACAGATATTGCCAGCATAAGTATTGCAGAGACTCCTGATGCGAGGAATGATGCAGTGGCCGAAGACAGTCCAGCCTGTGAAAATAACAGCGGTGCATACTATAATGTTCTCAGCAACTTCAGCGAATACGAGAATACATACACCAAACGTCGAGCACTCACGTAAAGCACGCCGTCGATCCCGGAGAGCTGAACCATGCCCAGCACGAAGAGTGCCAGAATTGTCCTCGCCCGGTACCCTCTCCTAAACAGCATTGCAAAGCTCTGCCATGACGTCAAGCTGACTCTCTGTTCGGCGACGGTGCCGCCGCTCATGAAGGTCCTCTCGGCCTCGACCATCGAGAAGTCAAGCCTGCGCAGTGCATCCAAGGCAGCAGGCTGGTCACCTCGGCTCATGGACCATCTTGGGGACTCGGGGAGCCTGGTGCAGAATCCGATGAAGATAACAGACATGACAACCATTATGATGAACGGCAGCCTCCACGCCATGCTGGACTCGCGCAGGTAGACACTCCCATAGCATGTGAAGTAACCGACGCAAATACCAGCCGTGGACATGAACTGCGGTAAGCCCGACAGGACACCCCGGCTCTTGGTGGGTGATATCTCCGATATATACACGGCCATGTTGCTCAGGTAGACGCCCTCCCCCAGCCCGGCGACCGTCCTCCCCAAGAGAAACTGCGGCAGGCCGTACGCGGACCCTTGAAGCAGTGCCCCGATACAGAAGAGCACAGTGCCTAGCAGGACGATCTTGAGCCGCCCGTAGTGGTCCGCAAGCCAGCCGGCAAACACGGAAGGAACCGCGCCGGCCAGCATTATCACTGATACCGTGAAGCCGACGAGCGTTGGCGAGAGGGTCCCGATGGTGGATTCGAACTGCGACATTGATATCACTGCGCCTATCGACCCGGTGTCGTAGCCATTGATGAGGCCGCCGATGGATATAGCCAGGGAGGCGAGAACGTAGCCGGGTGGTAATTTTCGGGCCATGACTGCTGCTGGTGTTTTCAACGTCGTCGGCGGTTCGCGTGGTGGGCCAGATGGGGGCATGGTCTGGCAACAATGGGCGGGGATATAAACCAACAAATTGGGCCAGCCTGCGCGTCCAATTGTCGCGGAAAGGGCGCGGGCGAGGTCGACTGTCACCCAGTGCCAGTGCTTCTTGCACGTTGCGTCATGTTAGCCAGCATTCGACGTTGGCTGCAAGCGGGCGGATCGGCATAATATTAACTCTTTGTGTGGGAGAATCGTCGATCAACGCGTGGGAAGATATCCGATATGCCTGGAATGATATATGTATTTTATTTGACTGATCATTCCATGACAATTGTGCACAGCTTATCTAGCTTGACATAGTTGCACTGAGCCCAGAGCCTCTTCCTCATTGTGTAGACCCCTGAATGTGACTCCGCAATGCACTATGAGCTTTCATTCAGATGCTAAATGACTCTCTGTGCTGCACCATTTGCGATAGTATTGCCATTTATGTGGTTATCGGGACCTTCCGGGGCCCCCATGTTTGTATTCCTTTCCAATGCACTTGGACTGTTGGTCGCGGACAAAGGCTCTCAAGACTCTGATGGTGGTCCTAAGCCAAGTTTGAATCGCTTGACTGCGGTCAGGAACGGGACCTGACTTGATGTCGTCAGCGACTAGAATATAACATGCGATGGTCAGCAAGGATCTAATCCAGAACTGAAGCTGCGGATGGTCGGGTAGAATAGTGCTTACCAGGTGTGCCACACCTGTCCCACGGACTCAGATGAGTGTGCATCCCGACCGTGACCCAGACTGCACCCATTGTTCGGGGCAACGGGCCATCAATGCCTTGTGGCTGTCATCAGTGCATCTTGTTGCCAGCCATTCTGTGCCTCAAACGGACAGTTCCTGCAACCATTGGGGCCGGGAAAAAAGCAAGCTACGCCTCAATCAGATACATTAATCGCAACAAAGTTGAGGGGGATGGATGGCTGTGCTTACCTGCCCGCATTTGCAATGCCCAACGTGGCTTGGCGCATGGTCAAGTGCTGAGGGGTCGTTCTCTGTGAGCGTGTTGCTTCCCCCTCATGCGAGTCTGTGTAAGCTCGGTTGTAGTAGCCCCCAAGACCACTACATCGCCATTCTGGCCCACATGTCCTCGTCCTCCTCGGTTAACTCCTCCCTCCGGTCATAAGCGGTGCCGTTCGGCTTGCCCTTCCAGGTGCTGGCAGCATGCTGGCGGTTGCCGGGGAAGTGCATGTCCTTCTTCTCGGTGGCGTGCAACGTGGTGTTACTGTCGTGTCCGTAGGATGTCATTGTGGTCGCGTCAACTGAAGCGTACGAAGGTCGTGTCCAGCCTGATGAGGATGCACCCGAGGTCTGTGTAGACTCGTACGAGGGCAGGTATGACGATCCGCCTCTAGTGCGCCTCATGCCTCCCACCTGGAACTGGGCTATATGCCTGGCCTGCTGTTGGAACGTTGTAGGAGCAGGCGAGGCGGAGGTTGTAGGTTCCTCGTGCAGCTGAGGCGGACACCGGTAAGCTGGTGGTTGCACTGCTGCGGCGTGATGGTATGACGGTGCTGCGGTGGAGGGTCGACGGCTGGCATCGTCTGAAGTATCAATCGAGGAAGCGTTGCTCGAAGCCGGCTCGAGATTCTTGGGCCGGGAGAAGACCTTCTTGACCCTGGCGAGTATTCTGGCCATCTTTGCGCTGAGAACGGTGACAAATGTGGTCTGTTTGTCGTGTTTCTTCCACCCGATGTGCATGTATTTCGTTGATGCACTGAAATGTCGATGGAATGCTCGACTGTTGGCTGATGTGTGTAGGAAAGTTGAGTGGCGAGCCGAGAACGTAGAGGTAAACACTTGGCTGGTATGGCCTATTTCGTGGCAGACAAGTGGTGAGTTGGCAAGAGGCTGGGCTACACAGTATGAGGGGAATGATGGCTTGTTCCAGTGTTTGGCGTGTTGGCTTCCTTGGCTCTAAGATTCTTTGATGGAGACTAGAAGTGTGAACTGCAGACAAAGACCAAGAATGATGGCGAGCGGATGTTGAGGTTTTAATGTGTGGGAATGATGTAAGACATGTGGTCTATGACTGGCATTCAATGTCTCCAGCTTTGTCCAATTCACGACAACATTCGTGCAGGGTACTTCGACGAGGATTGCATGCAAATTCCAATGTAACCTCTCAGCGGCTCAGCACTGTTTCGGGAAGGATTGTGGGGTCCAAGAGAAGAATGCTGATAGGTCAGACCGCAAAAATAGGTCAAACTCTAGGTGCCTGGTAGGTACCGAGTAGACCTCATGTACGTGCATCCTCTTAGCCGGATATGGATGTGGCTGACGGTCAGGAGGATGCTAGGAGCGTCTATCCGGAACGGAAACCCAGTATGCACGTGGGAAATGGGTCTCTCTCGATCTCTGATGAGGGTGTTTGGCATTCTTGCGGACTTGTGAGTGCTTCGAAGTCCAAGACCCATCGCGCGACGCCTGATTCCGCGATGACGTGAGAGACCGCCATAAACATGAACCATTGACTCCCTTGGCTCGGATGAACTCGTCTCTCAGCTCCTGCACCCGAGTCCTCTTCAAATTACCCCGCTGTATTTCACTGTATCTGTTTCCTCACAACATGCGGACTCCCGTGGCGCTGCCGGACTTCAACTATCACTGACTTGCCATGTACTACAAGTGACTAGGGTATCGTCTCTTTTGTGGCGCTGGCGGTGGATGCGTCCAGGCTCAAGTGGGCGCTGTGCATGCCTTCAAACCCATTTTAGAACTCCCCCCACATTTCCTTCCTGCCACCCGGAAGAGGTTAGTTCACGGCATCTTCGCTACGACGCTGGCTTTGCAGGAATCTGAATTGTCATAACTGTTGTGAGATGTGTGGAGACCAAATAAGTCCAAGCAGGTGGACGCGTAACTGAGAGAGCCTCGCAAACTCCTGTCATATTGTCTGCGCAAGGTCCGAGAATTCCCAATGGGATCCGAGCGCTATTGTTCGCCAACCCTCGAACGATCTTGTAAATCCTCACATGTGGGACCACTCAGTCATCACTTTGTCACAAGGCATCATCGGAGGACAGCATTCTGCCCTCGAAGACGTTGCGAAGATGTGATGAAGTGAAGCGCGCACTTGCTCCGTACAGCGGTATGATTTCTTTGACAGAGCCCTACCTGTAGACGTCAGCCTCTACGTTTTGACGACCAAATGCCAAGATCGGAGACTCAACTCAAGTCGTGTTGGACTAGAGGGTAGCAGGCAGAACCTGCGACCCAACACCTTTCGACAAGCACGACAAGGTGACGCACTGGACGGGCAAAATGATGAATATCTCCTGTTGATGCAGATGGCAATACATGCCATTCGTTCGCGATCTGGTAATGTTTTGACATAGAAAAGTGGACAATCTTCATTCTCACCTCAGACTCGGACCTGAAATAGGAATCTTAATTTTCCTTCGACATGCGGGCCCTACTTGGTGCCTGAAATCCTCTCACATGTATGTTTCCTCTCAAGGGAAGGATTGACCATCTCAACGAATGCTGACTGCTCTTACGTTTCGACTAGAGAGATGCCCAGGCCAAGGGCTCGATATCCATGTTAGCCATCCGACAGCCTTTTCATTCCGCCGGCATTCCCAAAGCGGAGAGGAAGTCCGTAACCTACTCAGCAGGAGCGATGAGACCACGTTTGTTTAACTGCTTCAGAATATCATACCCCAAGTCGAGGCCTCGGATGACCCCTTCTATTCCCTCCTTATTGAGAAGTTCAAGATGCTTGCAGAGGACATCAAGGATGGCCCCCCTGATATTGCCGTCATCACTGTCATCCCTAGAAAGGATGGATGCCACTTCTTGTGCCGCTCCGATGAACTCGTGCGATGACCATTGCTCCTCCACATCAGCCTCGAACTTGAGCAGTGCAAGCGCCTGCAAAGAGTCGATGCCGAGCTGTTTCGAGAGGCCATACACCCTAGAGTGAAAGACTATGCCGCGCTCCTTGCTGTCAGGCGTGGGCGATCTAGGCGGTGTATGTGCCGAGCCGTTGACGACCGCCGGCGGCTGGACAAGTGACGCACCCTCCTCTCGGTCGCCGCCGACCGAGTCCGGCAGCACAATCACTTCCGTAATCGTGCCAGGCGGGTCAGCCGGGCCCCTGGTCATAGACTTTCTGCGAGCCCGTTTCTTGCGCTGCTTTGTTGCATTTTTGGACACGGAGATGGGGAGGAAATCATCGAGTGACGATGCTGGTTCCTCAGTCTTGACAGAGACCGGGCTGTCGTCGTGGTTCTGGTCTCCATTGAGGCCGTCGGTCGTTACCGCTATCTGGCTATCGTCTTCAGGGGGAAGCAGGGTTGGGTCAGAAGGGTAATCGAGATGATAGAAGAAATGGATAACGGCGTCTAGGGCCTTTGGGTCAGCTTCGAAGAGCTTGATGATGCCGCTATTGGTCGATTGCTGCGTTACCAAACGGTGTCAGAAAAAGCTCAAGGACTAGGACGGAGTTGGCGTACCTCTTGAGGAGGCTTGAGACACTCGTCCTTCAGAAACCGAGACCGAGGGCAAACAATGGCCTTGTGCACATGATGAGTCCTCTCTCGACTCAAGATGGTGAGATCGGAGAACTCATGAGTAGAATACAGCCTTGGAATGGTTAGTGATAATCAAGTGCGTCATTAGGCTTTGCCGTACCTCTCATTGGACTTTAATAACTCGGTCACGGCAGGGCTATCCATAGTTCAGCAGGGCTATGAACAAACACACCAGGCTCAAGGGGCGTGTGCAAATTAGATGGGGGCAGTGATAGAACAACAACATTGGCATGCTTTTAGCAAAGGATGTATTTCGGATTTATGCTTGCACAGGCGCAATATTCTCAAGATCGATGGTCGTCAGATTCTGAGGCTCTCGAGCAACGAGGCGTCATTACAGCCCAACGGCATGTTGTGCAACCACAACGTACGGCAGCGATACATTGGGGCTGTGGCTGATATCGACCGCTCAGCCAACAATCTGGGGCAGCACGAGGCTCTGCTTGGCCTTTGCACCCAACCCCAGATGTTGAAAGGAAGAAAGTGCAGAACTTGCGCCCGAAATTCTCGAAGGAGCTGGACACCCCCACAGCAGACCTGGCATCTCAGGCCGCGCTCAAACGTTCGACAGGCGGGCCTATTGGCTGAGGTGATCCTACTTGGAGCCTGGTTTCGCCCTGGAAGTCTTGCTGGGCCAATCGCTTCAGGCGTACTAAAACTGCAATAAGCTGCAATGCACGCCGGAGTTGGCAATGCATAGCACCAGTCAAATGAGAAGCCTCGTATGGTTTGCACCCGCATCTGCACATTCATGTGGTCACCCGCACTCATTTTCGTCGTTCCCGCACGACCGCGACAAAAAGAGCAGTCCGAGTATCTCAACATGGGACGATGGATGACTTTTGCCCAGATGCCATCTTACTTGATTGGTGGGATGCTGTGCACTTTGAGGTTTGTTGATGGTGTTCAAGTTGGCTGAGCCTAGCACACACAAGAAAGCCCCAAATCCCGGAAAGGGGGTTATGTAACCTAGGCTTTGGTATGTGGCGTTGTGAATTGGGTGCCCGCATGACACTACTATGTCCCTAGAGGCCTAGCTCTATCCCGAGCAGACACGTGAGGAAGCTCGGTAGTTGGTGATCTCGGGTCTCTGAGGCAATGATAATTAAGCAGACGGGGTTCAGATGACACCATCAACAGTTACTGTGACATAGTCCGGTTTGGGAACAAGGTCTGACGAGCAAGATAACCTTCACCTAATGTTTCAGCCTCTATACCAGGAGCGTGTCGAGGGTTGCGGTTGATACCCCTGACTTTCGTGGGATGAGGTTTGACTAGTAGAGCAGATGAAACCCCCTGCGGCCAATCGAAAGGCACGCCCAGTCTGGCGAGCCATTCAGGTGGGACATGACAGCGGAAACATAAGCCGGGTGACAGCGGGGCTCATAGCTGTTAAATGTCCCTGCGTAGCAGTCCGGCAGTGAATGGTCCAGGCCGGAATAAAATGATCTGGGCCTGCCCGGGAAGGATTTTGATGCTCTCCAAGCCATTGAGTGCTACCGTGACGTAGCAATAGGAGTCGCAAGGAGGTGATGTGAAAGAGCCGTTTAGCCGCAGAGTTGGGCGCATGCTTCAGGGCAGGCTCTGGAAATCTCTTCAATTTTCACCGAGTAATGGCAAGGCAAACTTCATTCATGACTTTGTTAAGACAAGACGGCTATGTGTCATCGAATCTTGCTTGAATCGGCGATCTCGCAGAAACAACACGGACTATATAGATGGAGGCAAATCCACGGGGCTGTGAAATTCCAGACCTTTGGGTTCACCAAAAAGTCCGACGAGATGCGCCGAGCCCGGACAACACGTCTGGTCTTGTAAAACATTCCCGGTTCGCCCACTTTCCTTACTCGGGTGCAACTTACATTTTGGCCTCGGGGCGTCGAAGTTGGAGATCAGAGTTTGCGATCAAGATGAGGCCTCAAGCTGGTAAATCGAATTTTCCATGCTTCTACACTATATCATGGTGCACTACAACGCCAGGGTCGTACCCGTTGACCCATATCCCCAGCACATTCCTCGTAAAAGACTGCCGGGCTTGGAGAAAGTAGTACTTTCATCCGATGTAAAATATCTGCCCAGGCTGCCCAGGCTTCCCCTTGAGCACATCAGATCATATAATCGCACGGGCATTTTATCCTAGCGTGAACGCCACGGGAAACTCTAATTCAAACCAACTCTAATTCAAACCATCTTCCTCGCTCCCTCAGGCCAAACCCGGCCCAGGAGGACCCGAAGAAAATCCATGCCATGGATTGCATGTACTACAACCTTCGGTTGGCAGTTTGATTCGAGTATCAAATACGCCACCTTTACCTCAACGGGACGACTACTCTGTGGATGCAGGGCCCGTGTCCGGCTAAACGGGCAAACTGTCCCTGAGTGATGGAACGCCCGTATATGAGTCCCCAGTGGCCCCACAACGGGCCCCGGGGGTTCGTCTCGATCAGCATAAACTACCTATCCGAACAACACCTAAGACATAATACCCACAACGCGATGACCGCCTAGACGCCGGAGGCAGCTTCTGCCATGGGATTGATTGCGCCCTGAGGACATTCATATCGTGAGGTTCATGATGTTCTGGCGATTCCTCGTCCCCTTTGTCCTCCTGCTCGGCCAGCTGGGCTCGGTCTCGGGACAATCTTCCCCTGCCCAGCTCATAGCGGCCTTGCCGAGTTGTGCTGTGAGTTCTCGCGAACAATGAGTCCAACTCATATCACATCGCTCAGCAAGCTGACCTTTACAAGTCGTCTTGTTTTATAAGCTCCCTCCCTGTGACGCAGTGCGCCCTCACGAATGCAACATGTCTCTGTACCGATACGAACTACTCGAACACCGTCGAGACGTGTGTGCTCGGCAACTGCACTATTAGGGAGGCTCTATGTAAGCATACTTAACTAAAAGTCCGCCTCAAGGCAGCTTGTCTGACGGGTTTCCTACAGTCACCAAGAACCAGACTCAGGCTTCCTGTGGAGTTCCGCCTCGGGATAGAAGCCATGAATTATACGTCTTGGCAACCACGCTAGGCGTTATTTCAGCCTCTGTGGTATTGTTGAGGCTCGCTTTCAGAGTCTTCATTTCCCGGATGGGCATGTATGCCGACGACTGGGCAATACTTCTGACACTTTGTCTCGGCGTGCCGGGGACTATCGTTCTGTGCGAGCGCAGCGTTCCCAACGGCTCAGGCAAAGACGTGTGGACGGTACCCTTTAATCAAATTGACGAATTCGGCAAATGGTTCCTGTTCATGGCAGTTCAGTACTTCTTGGACCTCGCGGCGCTAAAACTGAGTCTGCTACTCTTCTACCTCCGCATATTTCCCTCTCCAACAATGAAGCGCCTTCTCTGGGCCACCGTGGTGTTTGACACTATATATGGAATTGTCTTTGGTCTCGTGGCCCTCTTACAATGTCGACCCATCAGCTACTTCTGGATCCAATGGGACCGCGAACGAGGTCAGGGTGGTACATGTATCAATGTCAATGCAGTGGGTTGGGCGAACGCTGGAATCAGTATTGCCTTGGACTTCTGGATGTTGGCATTACCGCTGTCACAGCTGCAAGGGCTGCAACTTCATTGGAAGAAGAAAATTGGAGTTGCTTTGATGTTTTTCGTCGGCACATTGTGAGTTGCACTTTGCAGGAGGGCAAGCGATGCTAATGATTCTGTTACTGATATGATATGCAGTGTCACTATCGTCAGTTTCCTGCGTTTGCACGCACTGGTTACATTTGCGACTTCTGACAACCAGACTTACGACAATTTCGATATAATGCTCTGGTCCACGACGGAAATAAACATAGGCATCATCTGTGCTTGCATGCCAGCGTTGCGACAGATTCTAGCCCGAATATGGCCGAACGTTTTTGGCGGTGAGCAGTCACGACAAAGATACTACCGCTATGGTAATGGGAAGGATGCTGGCCACGTTCCTACCATTGGATCAAAGGACGTCGTACCCGTCAAGAAAGGAAGGACTGAGTGGTGGCAGGGTCTGAGTCTCAGCAGAGCCAGCATGTTCGTGTCTCAGCGGATGAACCCCAACGTGGCTAGAGCTTTCCGAGAGAGCTCGCCTATCCAGGAATATCCAGCCAAGGGCATCCAGGTCCACCGCTCATTCCAGGTCGAGGACGACCCACCTACCTCTGTCCCGATGCAGAACCTGAGGCCTTTCGTTCCGTCAAGGCCTCCGAGGAATGAAGTTAAAAGCAGCTTCGTCGCATAGCTTCGTAAACACCATTTCTCGAAGCATGAACTGTATTACTACGGTGTAAGCAAACCATGAAACAGAAGACATTTCACGGCATAAGGTGGAATTGTATCATCATCCGTCAGACTGTTCAGACTTTTGAGGGAGAATGTGGACTACAATATTATCTAAAATTAATAAGAATAAACACTGAAACTTCACCTAAATCAATTACAGTACTCAAATGACTGTGCCGGCATGGAGCTTTTCTTCCAACGATAGATGAGCACAGATGCATTACTTCGGCTTTGGGTGCTAAAGTTACAGTGAAATCGTCGAGTTCCTGCAGTCGAATGTGTCCGGAGCCTGGGCCTAATGTAACAACAGCGAGACCAGGTTCAGTCGACATCTTGAAATGCTCAGACCGAAATGTGACATTATAGGTATGTTAGCAGGTTAGGCCATTACTATGGTCGTTGCTGAGGCTGCAGTGGAGAAGATTATTGCTGCCGACTCGGCCCCTCAGCTCAAGAAGCACTATGTAGTACAGTGGGCCGTCATAAGTCTTGCACCCACACCCGAATTCACCACCACCACCATAGTAACCCTCCAAGTTCGATTAACTATAGCTTTACAAGGGAATTTAATTAATATAATTAACTTGTATAAAAATAATCATTAGAGCTTATAGTTTAATAGCATACATGTAAACCTTTTATTTTTATATTAATCTACTTAAATTTATTATTATAACTTATAAAATATATTATCCCTTATCTTATTAAGATAACTATTATTATTTTAATTTAGTAGAAAAATTTAAGTAGTTTTACTTTTAATTTATATATTTACTCTTTTAAGTAATAAGCGGTCTCTTTATATAATAGTAAATACTTAAAGACTTAGTATTAAATACTATATAGTATTAATAATAGTATATTTATAAATATAATTAACGTAGGGTTAAAAATATAATTAGCCTTGTAGTAATTATGTAAATAAGGCTAGTTAATATAGCTTCTACTAGTACTATAAACTAGACTTCTAAGAGGTACCTAACGGCACACCAAATGGTCTTACATAGTTAAAGTTACTCTCGGATTAATCTTGGTAGAACGCCTTATGGCGTACCTCGAGGGCGAAGAAAAGAGTGTAAAATAAATTGAGGTCTAAATGGGGATCGAACTCGCGACCTTCAGTGCGAAATTCGACCTCCCCACACACTGTCCACCCTTCTTAGTAGGCGGGTTAGAATCACGGCGCAAAGCGTTATTTAGTTTATAAATATTTATAATTACTAGTTAAAATAAGAAATTAAAAATAAAATAATTATAGTAAAATATATACTATTAGTATAAATAATAGTAGATAAATTAATAAAAATACTACTAGCTAAAAATTAAAAAGATTTTCTTTAATAATTTAGATTATAAGATATTAAAAATAGTTTATAAACTAAAAATTCTTTTAGATATTAATATAAGGCTACTAAGTTTTATAATAGTGGGAGTTAAACTTGTAACCTTTAGACAATAGGTTTAAACCCCCATTTAGAGGTATAGTAAATCTAGGGAAGAGTTTTTATTATATAGACTAAATAAATAACCCAGTAGGTATAGTAACTATCAGCTGGTTACCTGCCGGCTTTTTTTTACTACTAGTAATTTTAGTGTGGGGAAATTAAATAGTGGAAAATATAGTAGGGTAAGGTCCTGGTGGGAGTTAAACCTATACCCTCTGTATTTCTACAGATAGGGCAGCCTAGTGCGTGCCCGAATACGCTACGGGACCCTAAAAATAGTTTATATAAGGGAACATTAATAAAAAGTCTATTAGTTTAGTAGCTATTAGCTGTAAAAGATAAGTAAAAATTTAGGCTTCTAGTATTTATTTACCTAAAGGGGTATATTAGATTTAACTAATAGTAAATATATTATAATTAAATGGTATTATAATAAATTTACTATAAATTTACTATAAGAAGGTAATTTACTATAAATTTACTATAAATCTATAAGGAATTAGTAAATTTACTATTTTACTTATAGTAAATACCTTAAGTACTAAGATTTATAAGATAGAATTAGCCCTTATAATATATTAAAACCAGGATAGATAATTAGAATAGATTATTATATTAATAATTAGAATTAATTATATATTACAAGGATTTTACTATAAAATAATTATAGAATTTAATAAGTATAAATCTCTTTTTTTACTATATAAGTAAGGGTATACGATAAGTGTAGCAGGTACTATAGGGTGTAGCTACCTTGGTATATAGATAACTATTAGTTATTTAGATAGTAGTGTAAAAAGTAGGTAGCTGGTGCTAGCTGGCTTATAGCTGGTAGCATATAGACCACCCCTTTAAGTATAACTTAAAGGCTATAATAATATAACCCACTATTATAACCCTCCTTTTATACTATATATAAATATAATATAATTATACCTAACTTATATACTACAATTAGTAGTTATAACTTCTTATATTATAGAGATATTAAAAAGTTTTTTATTATTATTATCTTTAAGTAATTAACTTAATCTTTAGTAGGTTAATTATTTACTAATACCACCTAAGGAGTAATATTATTAGCGACTTAAGTAATAAATACTATTATTAATAGCTTAATTTCTAGTAAGCCTGTAATAATAATACCGATATTAGAAGCTTAATTTTTAGTAGGCTAGACTAGTTTCTTTAAGAATATACTAGACTAATATTATATTAATTCCTCCTATATAAAGGGCTATCTCTTAATAAATTAGCTTATAGTTATAATAATCTTTATATCTAATAGTAAAAACCTTATCTTTATAGCTTTTATACTTATAAGGGTAACTACTTTAAAGGGTATTAGCTACCTAGATATAAGTATTTATAGTAGATATTAAAAAGGGTTAAATCTAAACTAAATTACCTTTTCCTACTACCTCTATTATATTTAAACTTATATACTAGTTTACTTATAAATCCAAATAGGGGATAAGCTAGCTATAAGAAAGCCGAGTACTTACCCCCTTGTAGCTATATTATAATTATATAATTTTAGTATTAGGAATAGCCTTACTTTTAATAATAATAACTATCTAGGTAGGCCCTAAATGTATATTAAGGAGAAGATCTAGATTTGCTAACTAAATAGGGGTAGATTTCGAGTTTAGGCTCTGCTGGGCTTTAAAATCAGCCCCTATAACCCTTATTTAGAGTTCTCGCTTAATTACGACTTTTGGTATAGACCTCTATATTTATATATATAGAAAGAGATATAAAATTAAGATATGTATAAAGTATTACTATTAATATAAAGTATAGTATAAAGATAATTAAATATCCTTTAAGAATCTTTAGCTTATTTAAGCTCCTAAGAAACCAATATATATTATTACGATTAATTTTATAGTTAGCTTACTATCTATACCATTTATAGGTATACCTTGGTATTTAAACAGCTTTAATTCCTTTAATATAGTAATACTAGTTATATGTAAGACTTTAAAATACTTTCTTCTAATACCCGGATACATTATATATACTACCAGTAATTAGGTAATTATTTTAACACACTAATTACTACTAAGTAACTAGTTATACCCTTAAGTAATTATTTTAGATTAAGATCCTAAATTTCTTTTAGAGTTTTAATAAAGTTTATAAAAGGGTTTTAAAACTTGCCTTTAAATAATAACTACTTATTACCCCTAAGCTAATAGGTAGTCTAAATGTAAAAATTAAGATATAAAATTAGTACTTTACTACTATATTACTAAGTACCCTAATAGTAATTAGGTTAATATACTCCTGGCTTTATAATAGAATTTAAATAAAATATACTTATATATACTAGATACTAGCCCTTATAAGTTTCTATTTGGATTTAAGATCCCTAGACCTATTAATTAACTAATAAGCTTTAAACTTTCCCTCTAAGTAGTAGATATCTGCTTTACTTGTAAATACTTTTAATAAGATACCTAATTAGCTATAGATATAATTACTTTAGATAATAAGATTTAATATAATATATAATACTAATAAATTAAATTTAATATTAATAATAAAGTCTAGCTTAAGATAAGTAAAGTATATAAGTCCCTTTTTAAGACTTAAAATATAAAGTTAATAGCCCCGCGAGAAGGCCTATATACTATTATTAGCAAGATATCTCTACTAGTATACTACCTTAACTTTAGTAAGAATAAAAACTAAATTAACCTGGTTATCTCTATTTAATATCTTCTTCTATATAAAGTATATAAGGATAAAGAGTTTAACCAGAAGGTTTTATAACTACTACCTATTAAGTATACTAACTTATCGGCTAATAAAGATAAGTAATATTATAAAATTAAGTATATTTTTAATAGTAAGCTATTTAATAAGATAGTTAAGTACCTTATATAATAGAAAAAATATAACCCCTAATATAATAAATAAAAGATAAAATATAACCTTAAGTATACTAAGAAATTAATTAAGAAATACTATACTTATAAGAAGGATTTAAAAAAGGATTTATAATAACTATATTATAGTTAGAAGTAATAAGAATATTACAGCTTTTATTACCACCCTGGTACTTATAGTAGGTACTATAGGGTATAGCTACCTTGGTATATAAATAGCTATTAGTTATTTAGATAGTAGTATAAAAAGTAGGTAGCTGGTACTAGCTGGCTTGTAGCTAGTAGTATATAGACTACCCCTTTAAGTATAACTTAAAGGCCGTAGTAGTATAACCTATTACTGTAACCCTCCTTCTGTACTATACACAAATATAATATAATTACACCCAACTTGTGTACCACAATAAGTGTAATCTCGTACACAAATCGATGACGATGGAATTCGTCACAAACCTAGCTATTTTGTTCTTGTAAATAACTCCGTGCTGCAATCAAATATACTTACCCGATTAGATATGTACTGTTGGTCTGCTAGATATGCGGGTATCAATTGATTATACTTGCATTATTATTGTCATTCGTGATATTATTCAATGTGCTCTCTTTTCACATCGGGGATGGCCGGAAATCCTCTAACGTTGGATCTGATGTTGTCGACGATGTTGATGTGGACGACCGTGAAATTGGCCTTAGTTGAGACTGGCTCCTCGCCACAGATCGCTTTTTCCAGTGGCCCATATGCTCCAATGCCGCTGATTCTCTTTGTGACGTCTCTGCGGTCGGTAGTGGTGATCTGGGGCCACCCGTCTCTGGTGTTTGCTCGCCGGCATTCTTGCCATAATCATGCACCGCTGGCATGCTCCCAGGTAGCTCTGCCACGAAATGCGGCACTTCCATCTCTGTCGCAGCTATGTGCAACGGCGGCATCTCTACGGCATCCCTCTCTACCGGCGCTTCACTGAGGGCGACCGTGCGAACCCTCGCCCTCGAATCCAGTTCGGCCTTATCCGGCGCGAATCCACCACCACCACCACTTGTAGTAGGCGAAGACTTGGAGTCACCAAAGCCAGATATCATTGACTCAGTGCGCGTGCCGTTGCCAGCAGTCTCGCGCTTCTTTCTGCGGTGCCGCCATATATAGAAACCCACCGCGCTCACAGCGAAAGCGACAACCATTCCTCCTACACCAATAACTATTCCAATTATAGTGCCAGCCGGCATACCACTATCCGACTTCGAGCCGGGATCGTCAGTTTGGGCGACGGTGGTGCTGGAAGACGACGACGGGGTCGGAGCGTCAGTATTTTGTACCGTCCCGGGCGTTGCTGTGGCTGTCGATGGCGCGGAGTACGTCGATCCGGAAACCGTCGGGTCTGTCGCGAGGATGCTGAGGTCGGACTCCTGCCAGCGGACCTGGAGGGCATAGGCAAGCTCTGAAGCGTCGGTCGTGTGTACGCATTTGCTGTATGAATATGGGTCGTTCAGGAGGCAAGTATATCCCGTCGGACAGCAGACCCTGACGGTCTCGCCCTGGAACACCTGCCCTCCGTAGTATACCATTCCTCCATCGTCGGTTCGGGCTATCTCGTATGGAAAGTCGCAACCTTTGCTAAAGCCCTTTGGACAAATCCCAGGCGAATAGAAGCCAAACGAATATGCGTCTACTTTGTGAAAATTTGGCGGCATACACACCAGGCTCGAGAGCGGCGGTGTGACGGTGTCTGTCCAGTAAAGACTCTAAGGGGTGACGTCAGTGGATGCGTTCCATTGCACGAACTCGTGTTCAGGGGGCTAACTCACCGCGCAGAAGTCCGGAGTCGTAAAGACCGTGGTGAGAGGGCCCGCGCCGTGGTACCCAATGGCGTACGACGCGGGCTGGCCCAGGTAGTCCAGCGTTGTTGTTGTGGTCATGCCGCCGTGTTGCAGTCGCGGCTTAGCGAGCCATTGCTCTTGGGAAAAGTTGTCATGGAGGAAGAAACAGTCAGTTCCTTGGAGGTGCAAGACCAGGGACGGCTTGATAGCGTGAAGTCAAACTTCGTTCGGGCTCGGTACCAAAGCCCCAACACAGCCGACACGGACAGTGGGTTCTTGGGTAAGCGAATACGAGTCAGATATCCAAGCTGGCATTTGATTGCTTCTGGCTGTAGTCGCGTCGATCAAACGATACACTAGCTAGGATCACTGTCCCAAGGCCGCTAATGATTTGTAGAATGAAGTGGTTTGTTTATTTCTCCAGTTTTGACATATATTTAAGACCGGATTCTGATTCTGCTGGTTGCCCTTGTTAATGTCTTCAGAGGCGTGCGCGCTGACTCAATGGGGCCATAATCATCACGATCGTAAGAGAAGCAACCGTTCAGGGCCGACCGTCAAAGCCGAGAATTCCGGGCAAATGAGCGGGTCTATTTGCAGATCTTCAACTGCGCGCCGACACCGAGTCTGTTCGGTATCTCTGTCCGATTTTCCGTGCGGGGTGCTCCGAATGCGTGAGAAGGCTTAATCTAATCTGGCGCGATGCCGAATCGATTTCGATCAGAGACGACGCTGGCATCAGGAGAGCTGGGACTTGAGTCAGGGCTCAGGTGAATTTAACAGGCACCCTGGAAAGTCATCCCCCGTCCTCAACCCCTAAAACCGTCGCCCTTTCCAAGATTCAGAACGGTGTTTCCTCGTGGTCGGAATGAAACTTGGGATCTGTCTGGTTTTCGACAATAGTTGAAATCTTGACACTCATTGTGAAATATCGTGAGTCGCACGACACCTTCCCTCACTAAAGGACCCAATCAATTCAAGTTGCCTTCGACTATGTCCTTAGTACACAACGTGTGACCATAACCTCCCTGAATTGCCCATAGTGCAATCAGCATATCTCTATACTCCGTTTTGCTGAGACAATATTCGTACTGGCGACACATTCGTGGGTTCTGAACACAAACACGCACATATATCTTCCCATGGGCGTCTATTGCGGAACTAATGCTCGACTTTTCTCGCCTATGACCTGACTAGGTTTGACAACCTCGGTGCTCAATCTTAAAGATTGATTCTCAGGCTGAGATGGATGTCGAAGGTCACTGTGCCCCAGTAAGGCTCCATCCCTCCATTACCCACGTTGACATACGTGTCGGTGCCAAAAATACCTTGATTAGACATGGCAAGCAACCAGTCTTTGATATCGCCTGTAAAGTTGCCCTGATACATATCATTCTGCGGTACAAGCAAGGATGAGACGGTAATTCCCGTGTCTGTGTTCTTGCCTTGGTACAGCTTCCAGCCGTCCTTGCCAAAGAGGCTGATTGTGGCAACGGGGCCCTCTGCCCATCCAATTGGGACCTGACCGCCTTCGTATTGAAGCCACAGCATGAGTTCTTGAGCGTTGCTTGATGTGGAGTCCCCCTTCGTGTCGGATGTCATGAAGTCATAGACCACGTTTCCTGAGTGTCAGTGTCAGCAATGTGTGTGTGTGTGTGTGTGTGTGTGTGTGTGTGTGGACGCGGCTCAAAGTGCAGTTGAGACCAACCCTTGTACGCAGTCGTGTTGCTAATAGTCCATTCATAGGTACTAGGAATGGAAGAAATAGCACTCAGCTGAGTTTCCAGGTTTTGCGTCAATCCGATGAACGAATAGCCTTTCACAACATTGGTCGAAACAGCCTCGTCGATGTCCCAGACGCTGGACCAGTGGATCGTCTGGTCGTCACCTGACCCAGTGAAATCAAAGTACTCCGTGCAGCAAGACCCGGAGATGTCCTGGTAGTTGTAGTTCATCGAGTATACGATCCAAGGTGTCCCAGATATGACTTGGTAATCGTTTGGGGCCCCGCAGAACTTGGCAGTGGCAGCTGAGGAGGCCCGCTCAACAGCGGCGGCAGCGGTGCCTGTCACGGCCGTAGCCGCGATGAAGAGCGCTGGGAGAGAACGGAATGCCATCTTGTGGTTTAAAGAATGTGAGATGTCTAAGTGAGCGAAAGAATGGAATGCCAATGGGACTGTTCAACTTCAAACTACAGCTGGTGTCGAACGGAAGAGATCAGGTATATCTACAAACACGTGAACGCGTGCAGCCGCAATTTTTACTCTCAGTCTGCAGTCAGTCTCCATCTTGGTGACCTACTATTTGGCGTTGTCATTGGTGGGGCTTGTTTCCACCTCCAAGAAAGGAGTTGGTGCAATTAGAATTGCCCTACCGGATGTTTCATTTCAGTGAAACAGTAGCGGGAAACTCCTATTCAACATCACCCAACCCTCATCAAACCCCGAAGTTCTGGACCTACGCAAAGAGCTTTTTGATTTATTAAACCCCGGGATCCTTGTGGCTCATCATTTCATCACATCAACTTTACATTACATCAACTTTAATCGACTTCCCTCGAACCCCCAACCCAGGGACTTCCGGACTGCCTGAACGCCCGGCCCCTGGGCCACACAGGATTGACCTTTGGATCTAGGATTTCTCAAAGAACTGGTTCTTTGGCCGTGGAAGACCGAGATGTTCACGCAGCGTTGTCCCCTGATAATCCTGCCGAAATATGCCCCGGCGTTGGAGTCCCGGGATCAAGCGCTCGACGACGTCGTCAAGGCCCTGTGGCAGGAAAGGAAAAGTCACAGTGAACCCATCAGATCCCCCCTCGGCAAGCCACCGGCCCATCTCGTCTGCAATGCTCTCTGGGCTCCCTACGAACGACAGGCCGGCATACCCGCCAAATCGCTGCGCGAGCTGCTTGACAGTCAGTCCCTCGTCCTTCGCGAGCTTGACCGCACCCTCCCGTGCCGTCTTGCTCGCGTTGGTCTCGGGCAGATCCTTCGGTAGTGGGCCGTCTGGGTCGAACCCTGATGCATCGGTCCCCAGTACGACAGATAGGGACGCTATGGCGCTGTCATAATGTACCAGGCTATCCAGCTTGAGTCGTTTCGCCCTGGCATCCTCGACCGTGTCGCCGACAATGATCATCGCCGCAGGGAGGATCTTGATGTGCTCACGATTCCTGCCAGCTGCCGCCGCACGGTTCTTGATGTCTGCGTACAGCGCCTTCCCGGCTTCCAGGTCTTTCGGGGAGCAGAACACAAGTTCCGCCGTCTCTCCGGCTAGCTGTCTGCCGGGGTCACTCTGACCGGCTTGGACAATCACAGGCCAGCCTTGGACTGGGCGAGCGATGTTCAACGGCCCGCGGACGCTCAACTCATCTCCCTTGTGGTTCAATGTGTGTATCTTGTCCGGGTCTACATAGATGCCGCTCTCCTGGTCGCGCACGAAGGCATCGTCGGCGAAGCTATCCCATAGCCCCGTAACGACGTCGTAGAACTCTCGGGCTCGCTTGTAACGGTCACCATGCTGCATGTGCTCATCCTGGCCAAAGTTCTTAGATGACTCCGGGTTGCCAGTCGTGACGATATTCCAGGCTGCTCGACCGTTGCTGAGGTGGTCCAGTGAGGCGAAACGGCGAGCGATGTGGTATGGCTCATCATATGTTGTGGATGCAGTCGCCGCGAGCCCAATCTTTTCTGTCACTACTGACAGGGCAGAAAGAAGTGTGAAAGGCTCGAAGGATGTGACCGTGTGGCTGCGCTTGAGAGCCTCGACCGGCATGTTCAACACAGCCAGATGGTCGGCCATAAAGAACGCGTCGAATTTTGCTGCCTCGAGCTTTGTGATAAAAGACTTCAAATGCGCCAGGTTGAAGTTGGCATCAGGATGAGAGCCAGGATAACGCCATGCTCCGGTATGGAGACTCACTGGTCGCATGAATGCGGTGAGGTGTAGTTTCTTCGAGTCGGACATTGTATAGCCGTTCTTTGGTGAAGTTTTAAGTGTCTGATCTCTCTCGAAAAGGGATTAACAAGTTCTCAGTCTCCATCTTGCTAGGCGCGAACAATGACACTTTCAATGCTCAGGGCTGGTAAGACATTTATCGGGGTGATGACAAATGGATTGCACCATAGCGATGGCGACATCGATGCATGTGAGAGGGGCACGCAAGCCTCGACAAATCACAGTGACGGCGACTCGGGATCGAGACACAACCTCCGGAAGACACACAAAATTGGTAAGCGATATTGTCACGTAAAATAGCCCCTATTCTACGTGCAAAAGCGATCGCCAATATGGCGCAGAAATAGGTGCTTATTATCGTGTGACAGATATTCTGACTCCGGCCATTCCGGATTGACATGATAGATTGTGAGGTTACCATATAGGAGAAAGATCAGGAACAATGCACAACCTTTTTGAGAAGGGAATACTGCGTTTCAAAGACGCAATCGGCAAGGTTTCGAAATTCATGACTGCCCCAAGTGCAGGCCGTATGACAAAGTTCAGGTCGACCAGCTTTGGTGCGTACGCATTTTCATCCGGCTCATACAAAGGCCCTTCAAACTGTCCCGGAGAAGAGCAAGGCGACGCGTTGTCACAACCACGTAACGACAAAAGAGACCGTCTGCCCGATTTCCTCCTCTCAAGTGCCTTTACTTGAAGCCTTGGGACAATGGACAATGGAAAGCCCAAATTGCGCCAATGCAGCCAACAAATGCAATGCCAGTGATGCCTGTCGGCTTCCGCGCGTCAGATCATTAAGGTGACACAGCAGGCATGAAACGTGGGGTCAACGAATTCCTCAGAGAGGTTTATAATGTAACCTTCTAATAGAATAACCTCCAATAGAATGACCTCCGATGCTCCTATAGAATAACCTCTAATAAAAAAAACTTCTTGTAGAATAGCCTTCTTTAGGAAAACCTTTAACAGGAAAGCTCTTGACTTTAATGACCGTGTATGGGATAACTAGGTAAAAGAAAAATCTTAAACACAGACACATTCAGAAAGTGTAAAAGAAGTTATTATAGAGCCCCCCCAGAGTACCAGGTCGTATACCAGCAAATGATACATGATGCAGGTAGAGTGATGTCTGTTTTTAAACGCCTCGTTGCCGTTGCATAGCACCCAAATGCATGGTCTGCACAAGAGAAATTGTGGCCTGATCGTCTCAAAGTCATCGACCAAGTCTTCGACTGGCGCGGGTATATCTGACGCAAAGTGGCCGATCACGTTGAGCCATTCATATCCCATCGTCCAAATTGAGGCTGTGCTGTGATTTCGTTGGACGACATCCAAGCCACCAGGTCTACCATTGGTGCATTCCATTTGCTGCAGCAGTACGCGGTGCATGCCTAACGCAGCCCAAGAGGAGTTTCTGACCTGTGGGTGCTTGACGCGAATTCTTGTCACTCACCAATTGGCGGACCACAGAGCACAAGATCTTCACCGGTACATACTTCAGGAAAATATGTGCATTTGCCGGGTTGAGAGCATTTGGCCGGAAGCATCATAAAGTATCGTGGAACTGTTCCCCAAAATTTTCTCCGCTGACATTTACGCCCTTCCTTTTTCCCCGTGATTCTGCTGCAACCACCACTACGCTTCAGATCCACACTGAGAACATGGCAACACTGACGCTCAACGGGCTAGAGACCGCGCTTAGCGGCCTGCATTTGGATGCTCTTCCAGTCTTCGAGCTCACAAGCCCTCTTGATAAGCCACTCGACATCGCGCGGTCTTACTTAGCTAGAATAATTGAAGCGGTTGCAAATGTCCGACCCGATGTTGCGTACAATTCTATCCAGTGGCCTAACAATGTGTATAACGGCGACTTGGTGGTGATCTTGCCCAAGCTCAGCCGAGGCGCCGATCCTGAAGAATATGCATCACAGATCATTCCCAAGGTAGATATGTGACGCGAAGACATTCTCACATAGGAATGACCACGAGCTGACTGGCCCAGTTCCCACGCTGCCCTCTATTCATTCTCCCATTCGCAGACGGCGTCCACTTACGGATGCAATTCGATATCCGACCTCTAGCACGACTACTGCTCCCCTACATCCGCGATCGGAACATGTCGTACGGCTTTGACTCAAATGCGGGCTTGAAGAATATTCAACACGTCGACTCCGAGAGAAAGAGTGTCGTGATCGAATTCTCTTCGCCCAACATTGGTGACAAGTTCCACGGGAAGCACCTTCGAAGCACAATCCTCGGTTCGCATCTCGTACAGCTTCACCGTTCCTTGGGCTGGGACGTCCACGCTATCAACTACCTCGGGGACTGGAGCAAAAAGACGGCATTAGTTGGCGTGGGTTGGGAGGAGTTGGGTCTTGGTAGTGAAGAGCGATTTGCTCAAGATCCCATCGGACACCTGCTCGAGGTGTATAACGAAGTTGAGAGACAATTTGCGCCTGAGCAAAAGCATGCGAAGGAAGTCAGGGACAAGAGCTTGAAAGGAACCGATGAGGCTAAGGGTGGGGACACAGCTGCGATCGAGTCCCAAGGGCTCTTCGCCAAGAGAAACGAATTCTTCACACGCATGGAGAGTGGCGACCCGAAAGCTGTCGACCTTTGTAAGAGGTTCAGAGAAGTCAGCATCGAACATTATAAGGCGCTATACAGTCGCCTCAACGTTGTTTTCGACGAATACTCGGGAGAGTCGCAGATATCTGTCAGTGCAATGAACGAAGTTGAAGAGACCCTGAGGGGCAAAGATCTGCTTGAGGAGCAGGAGGGCAGCTGGATGATCAACATGAAGAAGCATGGTGAAAAGGGCGGTGCGGCCATCATTCGCGACCGTACTGGTAGCCACACCTACCTCTTGCGGGACATTGCCGCTGTGATCGAAAGGCGTAAAAAGTACCACTTCGACAAGATGCTGTATGTCGTTGCTTCGGATCACGACCTGCACTTCCAGAGGGTGGTTAAAATCTTGGAGCTGATGGAAATGGATGATCTTGCGAGCAAGATACAGCCAGTGCACTTCAGCAAGAACTCTCACGTCCCAGAAGACATCGATCGAGGCGATGTCCTCGAGGGGATTTTACTTCAAAGTAAGACCGAGGTTGAGAGGTCACTTGCGGACGAAACGGACAAGTCGACTCTCCTCGAAGAATCGGGGCATACCACAGAATCTTTATGTGCAGCCAGTCTCCGACTTGACGGTCTCAGCGTGAAGAGGGCCACCGACCACATATTTGATCTTGGGCAGAACTCAACAGGACCTGAGCTCCTGTTTACCCTTGTCAAGATTAAGGGTTTGATTGAGGGGCAAAATGTCCCGGATGTGTCGACTCTCTCTGATCAGGACCTGGCTTCCATCGAAGAGGAGACATTCGCAGACCTACTCCGACTATTGGCCCAATTTCCCGACGTGGTTGCGGCAGCTCATAAATCCTGTGAACCTTCACTCATTATCTCCTTTCTCGCGTCGGTGTCCAGCCAGGTTTTAGAAGCATTGGAGGACCTCGAGGATGAAAGTGACATTTTGGCTTCGCGAGTTACGGTGATTGATGCGACACGTCAGGTCCTTGAAAACGGTCTGAGATTACTCGGGGTTGAGACTTGAGAACAGTAGGACATTGAGCCCTGATGGACAGTGCTGAGGCTCAAGCTGCTGGTAACGGGTCGGCTGGCACTAAGACGAAGCTCGAGGATCTTACTGTAGTTCATATGACTCGTGGTTCTATTGGGACGCCCCTGACACGCGAGTCTTCAAGGTTATTCCGTGCCCGAATTTTGGAGATTTCCTGTCGGATAAACAGACTACATGCCTGCAAACCTTCGATGCGAGGCCGGCTCTTGACGGCCTGTGAATGTCCCTAGGGCCGTCCGCATTCCGCAGTGATTTTTACAAACGTGCGACCCCGGTATCTGGCCAGGTGACGATACCAAATCCATACTAGGTGCTACGTCAAGTTGCAGTCTCGACAGGTTCAGAAGCCTAACCAAGCCTGTTTGGCCAAGTCAGACTTCCCCGCGCCCAGTAGACTGACTGCAGTGTGAAGGATACTTTGCATCATTAGTGAAATTAACAATGGCCCCGCAACGAGCCAAATATCCGAAGAGTGTAACGTTGGAGTGCAGGATACATGCAGTTACTATCTGCGGCGATCTTAAAATGGGATGAACTGCTACATGTCAAAGTTTGGCTCAAGTTTAATAAATACGTACACCCCACTCTTTCTTCTCAATGAACTGAGGGGCATCTCAAATTCTGGAAGCGTTGCAGAACAAGATGCCAGGACGTTATTCTTGCTTCCTTTTGATCGCCCATCTCCTTGTCGGGGGCAGTACTCCAGTGTTCGGCCAGAACACGAGCACGGATATCTTCCAGTATGTTGACCCCCTCATTGGGACCATCAACGGGGGCCATGTCTTCCCGGGGGCCACTTTGCCCTTTGGCATGGCGAAAGCGGTGCCAGATGTGAATAGTGACGAGCGACAAGGCGGCTATGCGTCTGATGATGGCGAGAGTGAGGACTCATGATGCTGTTACTTTTCTGTATAAGGGCCGAAAAGCTAACAGATGCCTATTCAGTCTCTGGGTTCTCCCATATGCATGATAGTGGCACAGGCGGAGTAAGTACCTGGTCTCGAGAGCACCTTGCGTGTTCGAAAGTAACTAATTGGGGACGCTCGACCAAACAATCTGATCAATTTATTTAGGGACAAGGCAAAGGGAATTTCCCAATATTCCCCCAGACGGGTTGCCCGGAGGACGACATATACCAATGCGAGTTTCCAAAGGCACTGCGAGCAACTAAACGTGTCAATGACTCGGTGCAGGCCAGCCCAGGCTACTTTGCTCTCACCCTGAACAGCTCCATTCACACCGAGATGACTGTAACGAACCACACTGCTCTCTACCGCATTACATTCCCAGGGCCATCATCCAATACCTCAGCTGCGGCTCTTCCATACAGCCCTCTCATCCTGGTCGACCTGACGGATCTGTCCGATAGCCGCAGCAACGGCAGCATAAGCGTCGACCCTGACACTGGCCGCATAGTTGGCAACGGGACATTCGGCCCATCCTTCGGCGACGGGAGTTACGACCTGCACTTCTGCGCGGACTTTCAGGGCGCCTCCATCCGCGACACTGGCATCTTCCAGAACAACCGGCCCGGTCGCGAGCCAAAGTCCCTGCGCACGTACGGCACAGGTTCCACGAGCCCGATCCCGGGCGGCGCATGGGTCCAGTTCCATCCCCCTGATGAGGCCGACCAGATCCGTGTGAGGGTCGGGCTGAGCTACCTCAGTGTGGATCGGGCGTGCCAGAACGCCGAGGCGGAGATACCTGGTGACTTCGACTTTGATGGCACGAAAGCCGCTGCGGAGGCTGCGTGGAGGACGAAACTGGAAGTTGTCTCTGTGGACCCGACTGGTGTCAACGGCACTTTCTTGACGACTTTCTGGTCCGGCTTGTATCGGACATTTATCTCGCCGCAGGATATGACAGGCGAGAATCCGCTATGGGAGAGCTCTGAACCGTGTCAGTACCTCACCCTGCCTGTCCTACCGAGTAAGCACATTCTGAACGTGACACTGCAGACTATGACTCGTTTTATTGTATCTGGGATTCTTACCGCAGCATCCATCCTCTCATCACTCTGCTTGATCCCTTCAGTCAGACTTTGATGATACGAAGTCTGATCGATATATACCGCTTTGAAGGCTGGCTGCCCGACTGCCGAATGGACTTGTGCAAGGGTTTCATACAGGGCGGTTCCAATGCAGACGTCGTGCTTGCAGACACGTTTGTGAAAGGCTTCACGAATGGAATAGACTGGGAAACAGGCTATCAAGCTGTTGTCAAGGACGCTGAAGGTAAGTGAGTGGCGATCCTGGCATGATCAGCCAGCTCTAACAGGAAACTCCAGTTGAACCCCCCAAATGGTCAGTTGAGGGCCGCGGAGGCCTCGCCAGCTGGAAGACTTTGAACTATATTCCCGCGGACGACTTTGATCCATACGGCGTAGGGCCGTTCACGAGGTCCATCTCGCGAACTGTGGAATATGCTTACAACGACTTTGTCATCGCTTTGATGGCGAAGGGACTCAACAAGACAGCTGACGTCGAGAAGTATATTGAGAGCTCGGGATATTGGGCGAACCTCTACAAAGAGGACCAGACATCTTTCCTCAACATCTCACAGGATCAAAGTCCCTGGGTCGACAGCGGATATACTGGATTTTTGATGCCAAAGTATTTGAACGGCACATTTGGCTTCCAGGATCCGTCTCTCTGCTCTCTGCTGTTCAACTTTACCTCGTGCTACCTCAAGTGAGCTCCCTCCTTCGCATTTGAATGAGCGTTGAGTGGATGCAAGTAAATACTAATCATCTTCATCAGTGCCAACGGCCACGAAACATACGAGGGCAGCTCATGGCTGTACACATTCTATGTCCCTCAGGACATGGCTACCTTGGTCACCACCCTGGGAGGGCCCCAAACATTTGTCTCTCGGCTACAGTACTTCCTCGAGACCCCGGGTCTGAACTACATCGGTGACGAGCAATCCTTCCTGCCCACGTACCTGTTCCACTATGCAGGCCGTCCCGGTCTGTCTTCGTACTACCGGCATTTCTACATCCCCAGCCAGTTCAACGAGTCCATTAACGGCATCCCCGGAAACGACGATAGCGGCGCCATGGGAAGTTTCATAGGCCTGACAATGATGGGCTTGTGGCCCGTCAGCGGCCAGGACGTGTATCTAATCACGCCGCCGTTCTTCAAGGAGGTCAACATCACGAACCCGCTGACGGGCCAGACCGCGACGGTTCGCAACGTCAACTTTGATGGGGACAGCTACCAGAACATCTACGTGCAGAGCGCCACGCTGGATGGCGAGCCGTACACCAGGAACTGGATCTCCCACTCTTTCTACAGGGACGGTGGCGTGTTGGAGCTGACGCTGGGTGCGAACGAGAGCAGCTGGGGGGCGAGAGACGAAGATCTGCCTCCGAGCATCTCCACCGGGTATTTCACTTGATGCAGAGCACGCATCGCGTGAAAATGGGAAATCTGAAATATGTACGTGCAAGCTCTACCAAGACAGATGTGATCTCAGGGCGCTTCGAATATGAAAGGGTGCTCTAATATCTACAGCTCGTCCTTGCTATCGGGCTTCACGGTGTGCTGTCCCTCTTTATCTATTGACATGCCTGCCTTAGCGCTCAAGACTTGCGCCTTGATGGTGAATTCCATACTCCTCTCCTTTGTGCTCCTATCAGGGGTGGTGTAGTCCGTGGGCCATGCAACAACACCGCCATCGACCAACTTGGGGCCATACTTGGCGAGGTCCGTCAGGGTGCCTGGCAGGTGCAGAATGTCAGTAAGATAAGGAATTTATAGAAGTAAAATTCTGGCTGGGTAATCTCACCTTCACATTTGCTGCCCTCAGCAACCCACAGCGGCAAAGTCTCGTAGACCGCACCGGGGGCGAAGATGACAGTCTTCTTCTCGTCCAACGGCCTCAGCTTTTCCGCCTTGTCCGCATCTGGTATTTTTGCTGTCTTCTTGACCGTCTCGCCCTCCTCGGGCTTCTGGTAGACCGCAAATAGGCCCTTGCCGGGGCCCTCGCTGCGCTCCTCCTCCTCGATCCACTCCCTCACCTTGACGGGGACGTCTGCGTACTCCATCTTGAGCAGGTTGCGTTCATACCGGTGCGCATCGATCCCGTCCCACCCGCCTGGGTATGGGCGGCCGCCAAAGAAGGTCTTGAGCGCTTCACTGTATGGTCCGAGACCCTTGGGCTCGGGCAGCTGCAGATCATGGAGCTGGTACTCGAATGCTTCGAAGGTGCGCTGGCTCTCGCAGGCGGCGTCGAAGTTTGCGAGCTTGGGAGAGGAGAAGGGGTCCGTCCAGGTGAAGTTCTCAAGCTTGGATGGCTCAATCTTGGGTGGTATGTTATCGTCCGGTCCTGGCACGCCCCCTCCCAGAACGGGTGATAGCAGCAGCGCGACGGAGAAGAGGGTTGGAGTCTGCATTGTGGGACTGTTCTGCTGGGACAGGGCGATCACAACTCCTGGACTGGTCTTGTAAATGAACCAGAATGTACAGATCTGATTATCTACAAACTTTCTGTCAGGCACAGGCCATCGTTATATGGGCTGAGGAGCGGGAAAATGGTTCGCTGTCCTCATCGGAAGCGTCTTCCGCATTACCCTTTTCGTCTGCCCAGCCTGGCAGAGCTCTCGAGGGGATGCATGACAAGAAGGCGCCACGTTCGAAACGAGAAATTCAGCCTCATTGCACTCAACATGTGATGCGAAGCGATCATGCGCTTTTCAATACTGGACTCGTGCACTTTGCATCCATCACAAACGCGTATCCACACGTGTCCAGCCAGCTTCCTCCACTCGTGGCTGATGTTTCCAGTCCAAGACAGCTGCACCAGACCCCACTTCGCCCAGGCAAGCTGCCTCCAATTTTCCAAGTTTGCGTACCCCAATTTTTACCCCGACATCAACCCCGACGGCTCCTACCCCAACCCTCCGATGGCTGGACGTTCGACGTTTTGGTGGCAGAAGACATTGGATCACTTGAATAGCAAGTTTTATGAAGATCATGCAGTGGAGGGCTCTTTGTCCACCATGGCAGTCTTCCGCTCGCACATGAAATGTGTGCAGACCAGCGATTCACCATTTTCTCCTTACGGCATTTGAGGCTTCTCTAAGGCTTGCCCGCACCTTGTAGTGAGGTAGGAGTCGATCAATCGGGACTGATTTAGTTAGTCCTGGGTCTATGTACGCCGCAGATGAATCTGCCATGTAGAAGATGATGTAGAGAAAACGAAGGGTACTGCCTGGGCGGTTATCATCAGACTCGCATTTTCGATCCTTTCGAGGATAATCAACATGGTTAGCATCCATCGTTCGTGCGCCTGGCTTCGGTGGCTATCCTACCATAGTCCATCTGGCTTGCTCACGAACACCGACACCATCGTTATGTATCATTCAAGATAAAGGTTAGCGACGCATTATCGCTCTCGAGAGAAGCGAGGTAATGCGTCTACTCGAGTTTCACGACGCAAAGGAGAACGTGGGCGGTTTGTGCCTAAGCTCCTCGACGAGTTCTTCATTGTTGGTCCAGCGCATGTGGGATAGGAGTCGAGGCGAGATACCCGAGAGCTGTGAGGTGGAATGTTGAGGGCACTGGACGGGCTGCTTGCAGGCATGCTCGCATTGAATTGACACAGAGGCTCACTGCCGAGCAAGTGATGGCTTCTTTGTATATCACAAAACAGAAACTTCCGGCTTGAGAGAGGCATAGGTATGAAAAGAACATCGGAGGGTAGATAGAGAAATATATAGAATTTATAGAGTGATACACCTAAGGCTCAGGATAGAAAAATACGACGAGGCGCAGAGACACCCGAGCAAGTAAGTCGTATTAGTGACATAAATTATGGCTGCAGGTGGTTAAGTTGCTCGGTTGTGCCGTAAAAAGCAAGCGTAGAAAACTTCTACAAAAGCGCTGGGTGGAACTATGATGAGCTTTTCCTGCGGGAGTATCATCATGAATAAGACTGTCTCGGGGCCATCAACCTCGAGTATTGCCGCCCAGCTGTGCGACAAATCAAGGGGCAACGATGACGTACAATTCAGCGATAACTTTGGCAATACAGAGAAGCTCAAGGCAAGCGTCTTGTAGGTATCAGTGGATCTCTCTCTTCTGAATCATCATGGCAACATTGGGGACCTTTCTGTGACACATGCCTCACTCCTCCGGATTTAATCGTTCTCGCGTCGACTACTCAAAATCAGGCACCCTGATCATCAGGCATACAGGCCCTCATCGAAATTACCTAGGTAATCGAGTCCTTTGACGGGGTGAGAAACGCAACGTTTTCGGCCTTTGAGTGCTCTTTGTCCGAGCCTCCTGCACCTGGGCACCTTGCGCGAGCTGGTCTTGTATGCACTCTCAATGGATCAATTCCAGGAACTCTTTTGGGAGTTATCTCAGGTGTTCATCTTGAAAATGTGACAAGCACGTTATCGGGAATAACCTTACAATTCTAGATTGACGAATAATATCTGGATTGCGCGATACAGGTGACATTTGAAGACGCATTAATTGTTGACTTTATAATCACCACCGATTCATAGTGTTTCCCCGGATCACACCAGCTCTGACATCTTCATTTTGGGGTACAATCGAGCGCTGATATTTATGAAATCCATTCTTTTCTCATTGTGATCTTCGCACTTATGGAGTGAAATTTCACCCCACGTCACGCCTCAGCCCCGCGTCAAATTTCAATTGAGCTCTTTTGGGCTACTGCACCTTTTCCCTCAGATTGTCAAAGAAAACTCATCTCAACCATCTGCTTAGGCTATGTCATTTTACTCTCCAGGGATCAACATAGCAAGTGGTGCACCTCCAGTCCTTCTTCGACTTGATACCAATGACCTTTCTGTTGTGCTGGCCCTTGTTCATCAGCTGCCTAGCCCACTCGCGCAGGCAGAAAGCATGTTGTTGCGGGAAGGAGGCGCATTTCTCGTACCGCATGGGAGTGTGGACCTGCTGCTCACGCGTCTGGGTCGCTGGGAAGGTGCCAACGGCAGGTGTGGCCGGCTCCTGTACCTGAGTGGAAAACGCCAACTTGCACACGATGCATTTGGCCGGCGGATTCTCCAGGTTGCGCTCCAGCTCCTCTGTCGTGACGTGCTTCGTGACGGGGAGCAGGTCCTTCGCGATGGCGTGGAAGGTCGCGCGTTCCTCGATGCGGAGGTCGTGGAATGTGTTGCGGAGATCCTCCATCCGGTTGGCGATTGTGACTGATATTGCGTTCAGGTCGGTTTTATTTTTGTCTTTACGATTGACGAGTTCACTGAATTGCGGTATCATGTCCTGATAGAATTCCCAGAAATTTCTATCAGTGAGCCGGGTTGACTCGACCCGTGATTTCATCACCTTGTCTGCCGAGGTGATGCTGAACCCAAACCTGTATTTCTTATCTATGATTGCTTTTCTCGGGTACAGCATGGGAAGAATGGCTCTCCCTATGAATGGAGCAATATCTTCCGGGACTCCCTGAAATATCCATGTTAGCCTAGCGTATAAAAGGGGGAAGGAGGTCGCGGCCTAATCCTGCCCGAAACATCATTGCAGCCAAGCATTGTTGTGCAAAGGGCCGGGACCTGCAGTGCCAGTGGGTTGTGACGCCTTGAAGGGTGAAAATCTACCTACTGAATCAAATTTCACATACGACCCGATGATATTGACGGCACTCCATTGTACACGCCCGTGCTCGTGGCCTTGGTCAAAGAGGCCTTTGCGACTTTCCTGGAGTTGCTGGATAGAGTCGCGTATGTTTCTTTCCATCTCAACGGTGTTTCCATGCGAAGGCGGTTCAAAATCATAAAGCAACCTATTTTGTTCCTCTTGCTTGTTCTCGGCGGCTGAGTAGCTGGCAGCGTTCTCAACAGCTTGCCGCACCGCATCTTCCCCGAAACGGGGCCTCAGGATTGCGAGAAGTCTTTGAGCCTCAGCCGTCCGGAATGCGCGCGATATATTGTACATCGCTCGGTTTTTACCTGGTGGACAATGGCAGACGGTCACGTCGTCCTCGCAGATTGGGCACCTAAGTTCTCCTATTTCCTCCTGTGTCAGCTTTCCGAGCTTGGTCCTAGCGCACCAGAAAATTTTGACCGTCTATTCCAACGCCAGCTTTTTCCTCCTCCATCATCCGGATGTGTGGAAACGAAAGGATACTCACTAGCAATTGTTTTGACAGCATTTGGAAGGGCGCCATAATTCGTTCCGTTTGCCTTTGTGAGAGCGTCGTCCATGAGCACAGTCAAAAAGTCGAGAAGGCTGTCTACATAACGAGATATATTGACAGCGAGATGTTCTGTATTCCCTGCAAGTTGGAAAGATTTCTCCTCGGGGACCAAACCGTCGAATGTCGTCCAGTGTGTAGGTGAGGTGTGCTGCTCACAAGCGCCGGAGAATGAGACATACTGGGTCCCAAATCCATCGCCCACGCAGGCAATAGGATTAGAGCATGGTATTGTGGACTCTAGTATGTGTACCCCATTTGGTCGTTCGCGACTCGGAGGACACTGTTCTCTCATGGTTCAGTCATCCATTTCTAGCTTTTTCATCCTACCGGTTCCACAGTTTTGCTTCCAATTTCCTGAAGCCTCATGTCGAAAGTAAACTCACATTTCTATAGCGTCTGATGTATCTTATGCACATTTTGCAGTCCGGATCGTGTCTCGTGTCTTGTGGCAGCACAACAGGCCTAAGTGAGAAACAAGGCCAATTCGCCGGCTAGGGCTAAGACTTATAGGTATCCTTGAAAGGATTGTAGCGCAAGTCGATTAATCAGTAGATCCACAGGTGAGGAGCTGGTAACAATGAGACCAGCCCACCCCAGATTACAATAAATGTCCGGAAGCATCCACAGGTCGACGAGTACAACAAAGGCTGCCCATTTCGCTTTCAGCGTACACGTCGACAGTCCCTGTGGGGAAAAGACCTATAATCTTCACGCAACATGTGGATTCCATGGTAAGAACAAAGATGTATTCTGCAGCTAGCCATTGCTGGATTAGCTTCCAGTACGGAGTAGATGACAAGGTTGCGTTGCATAGTTGTGCGTCTTTTACAGGACGGACGGAGAATGTATGTCCGACCCGCACCAGCAAATTATTCGTACTATGTCACTTCGAAAGACTAGAGAATTGTTCAACACGTGCAGTTCTCACTCAAGACTTCTTCTTTCCTCGCTCTCCTTTTCCGTCTGCCTTTGGTGCAACGGGAGTTGCATTCCTTCAGACCAAATTTTGAGATGTTTTGGTACACGTTGAAATTTTCTTTAAAAAGAAAGCACAAGACGCCTTGCTCTTAGAACTTCTTTATGGTCGAGAAGGAGGGAGTGGCCTACGGAGAAACATAGCAACGTGAAAAAGCGCAAAGGTTGGGGAAACCAAAAATTCCGGCTCACTTCCGTAAAGTGAATTAAACAGTGCCGCTTGCAAAATGAGCGCGGAAATGCTGCTGTCAGTGTACATGGCACGACAATTCAACGACTCGAGAGGATTACTCTGTGAAGAATGCTAGGACCGCCACTGATGATCGCGCCATGTCCTAGCCTTGCAAGTGACCGAGACAAACATTGTTGATGCCCGCCACATGCCCGCCACGCTCACGCCCTTCCTCTGTCCGGGCAACTTCATGCGATGCACAACTAAGCGCGGCCTCAACTATTCCACGACGAAAATTGGTTCATTTCATTCAAGTATGTAATCATCATATCGATTACCGGGTCACGGAATGTTCTTGCCGTGAGATGGGACGATGGATTCGAGACATTCCTTCGGTTGTCGTCTGCCATTCCGATGCTCATAGGTCTTCTACAAAGACACAGTCCAAATATTAGTTAATTGAGTATTTACCTACAAGTGCACTGCATGGTGGGGGAGGCGAATTGTGCTGTACCAACCAGTTTCGCAACAAGGTCAAATGACGGTGTGCCCAGGCCATTATGGTGGCTGCAGCATACTCGCCGATGAGAAACTGATTGCAAATTTACAATGAATTCACATCATAGATGTCGGTCCGGTGTATGTCGACAGTGTTACCGTGCCTAGGTAGGGAGAAATGGGAAACTGGCGGCTCTGAATTTGATGCTTAGAAAGGGTCGGAATGGCATTCCCAAGCACGTGGTAATTAGACTGAGGACTGAAATGGAAGACTTGTGTTTCCGAAGCCTCTGGAACGCGAGGTCTTTCTCGGTCCAGGTCCGCGCGTGGCTGCAGGAACTGCACTCTCCCTAGATACATGTGCAACTCATCAAAATTCAGCCCCATTTGGAGACCTCGATACAACAGCTATTTCACTCCTCTTAATGATATTTCGTAAACATGACATACCGACCTGACAATTTTCAATTTGCATCGTCAGGTACAGATCCTGGGGTATTCAGATTTGTCTGTGGTAAATCACACGGCATGTCAGAGCAGAATTTCAGCACCCGTTGAGGGATGAACTCAACGCCAGTTCGAGCAGAGTGAGACAGCAAAGAAGTGGAGGAAGCAATTAAAGCATCAGAAGTGGCGCTTCAAGATTACCAAAGAATCCACAGGGAGTTCTGACGCCTCTCTACTTTATGCAGATGTGAAACCTTTTGCCTGCATTTCGCGCCCACATGACAATAGCCAACTTCTAGCTTTCTCATTTGTCAGATTGGCAAGATTGGCCCAGCACCATGGAATGCTGTAATCCATTCTCAAATGAGGTCTATTCCCAGGACAATTCGTGGGACTAAATCGGAACTTGTTCCGCTTGCCACTGTGCCACTTTGAGAGGTTATCAGTCTACTATATTATATCTTCAGGCCCGACCGCCCGATTTCAAACTTGGGAGTATCTGCAAACATCAGGTTTCTGTCTCTCGCTATGTTACCACTCTCTCAACGTTTCTGGGCCATCGGCCTGCTGCTCCTTCTTGGGCAAGTGTTCTGCAAAGTCGAGCCCCGCGAGGAAATTTGCCTTACCTATCTCACGACTGATTTGGTCGTCGCAACAAAGGGCCTGGACGGACTTCCACTCACTATAGCTGGTGCAAGCGGCTCCAACAGCAACAACGGTCAGAACAGCGGCATCAACGGCAACAACAACGACGGAAACAGCGTCGGCAGCAACAACAACAGCAACAACAACAACAACAACAACAACAACAACAATAATAATAACAACAACAACGGCAACAATAGCAATAATGGCAACAACAGCAACAACGGCAGCAACAATGGCAACAACAGCGGCAATAACAGCGGAAATAATAGTGGAAACAACAACGGCAACAGCGGCAATAATAGTGGCAACAACAACAACAACGGCAACATCTCAGCTCCTGGCACTCCGGGAGCGCCCGAGACAGGACCCTCTCAGGGCACATTCTCACCCTCCTCTGGAACCACCTCTGGATCTACTACTGCCCCTACACCGGCAAACCTAGCTCCAAGGGGAATCATTCTTCCAGATGGTTCGGTATTTGCTCAAGTGGCTCTCGGCCCCGGACAACCGTTTTCCATATCCGTCAGAGGACTTTTCAGGACGCCTAACGATGTCTTACAATCAGACTTCGCGACGAATCCTCCGGTAGACTTCCTTCGGCTGGATACCAGTATCCCAGCTATCACTGGAACACCACCTCCGTCATTCGTCGGGAGAGTAGTTGTTACCCTCACCCTCATCGAAGCTGCCCCAGCTTTGCCAAGGAGACTCAAGCCTAGGGTTCCTGGTGACTCTTACACTGTCACTTTAGAAATCGCTATTGGCGTGCCCCAGTTACCAGCTCCTGCCACCACAACACCGGACTCTAATGGCGCCTCTACACCAATCAGTGCTCCGAGCGATGTTGACTCCAGCCAGACTGGCGATGGGGGTGCCACTGCGGCACCAACCACAAGCGCGAGCGATGACAACGGCAATGGAGCAGAGTCAACAACGGGGGCTGACAACGCTTCGAGCGGTGTAGATCAACCTGCAACACCAACATCTGCCGATATCGATCAGTCTTCAGACGGCGGCATCCCCACTACAAGCATCGTTGCAACCACACCTGCAGCTTCTGAGGAACCATCGACCACTGCAAGCCAAGCCACGGACGAGCCTGAACCGTCCGGAGAGCCTACAGGCAGTCCTACCGGCTCTGGCACAGCCATTTCACCAACAGCTGACTCAGGTGGAAGCGCTACGGGTTCTGAAAGCTCAACTGCATCCCCAACCCCATCACAAGCGTGTATCGAAGGCACCGGAAAAGACAACTTTGAGGGCCTTTGCGAATTTGCCTGTCAGTACGACTACTGTCCTGACTTTAAGCCAGAACCTGCTTGCGAGTGTACAAAGAGGGGGGCCAAGAAGACGCTACCAGCAGATACTGGCAAGAAGGGAGAGCCACTATCAACATTGGATGACCCGGAACCCTACAAGGGATTATGCGAGTTTGCGTGCAAGTATGATTATTGCCCACCGGCGGCTTGTCAGGAGGTTACATCAACAGAGCCCCCAGAAGGAGAAGCCTGTGTCGAAGGTAGTGGACCAGGCAACTTTAAGGGTCTTTGCGAATTTGCCTGTCAGTACGATTACTGCCCTGACAGTACGCCAGAACCTGCTTGCGCGTGTACAAAGAAAGGGGACAAGAAGACACTGCCAGCAGACAACGGCAAGAAGGGAGAGCCACTATCAACATTGGATGACCCGGAACCCTACAAGGGATTATGCGAGTTTGCGTGCAAGTATGATTATTGCCCGCCGGAGGCTTGTCAGGAGGTTGCTGCTCAGGTTCCGGACAAGACTGTTGCAACAAGTGGTGCGCAGGTACCAATCGTCGTGGGATACTACGGTCGACTGGTGAAATACACAGAGGCAGGGGCGGACAAATTGATGGTGGGGTATACGAGCCTGGAGAAAATCTCGCAAGATGACGGAAAGGTGATAAGGATCAAAACGTCTTCCAATGGTGGCACCAGTTGGGTCGATACCGCGGGCGGCACCCCGTACGCATATATACAAAGACGCACAATCGCTCTCGGCGACACTGATGCTGTGTCCATCGTATATAAACCCGCCGTCGCCGCAACTCTCCCCAACGGGGAGTTTCTCGCCGTATTTCATGACCACAGCAAAGCTGCGGACACTGGCGGAGCTAAGTATCGTATCACTCTACACAGATCTGTCGACTTTGGAAAAACTTGGGAGTGGAAAAAGACGTTGTATGACCAGGCTCCGGCAACGGGTGCCGCTAAAAATGGCGCATATAACCCGTTCCTCATCAGGTTGGACGATGGCACCCTGCAGTGCTACTGGTCCCAGGAGACTTCCGCGACAGACCAGAATATTGTCATGGTCCAATCCACCGACGGAGGCGGAACCTGGGATGCTACAGCAAAGACGGTAGTGGGCGAGTCAACCACCGATGTGATGGATGGGTTCGCAGGTGTGGCCAGCCTAGGGGGCAACAATCTCATGTGAGTAGCATCTTTTTCACAAGATCGTTCTCCGGAATCGTACCAGAACCCATTGAACAGAAGCGACTAACGTTTAATTCCGCAGCATGGTATTCGAGAGTAAAGGTACCACTACTCCGCTTACCATTCAATACGCCCTCTCCACCAACAAAGGAGCCACCTGGGCCGATCGAAAAGAGCTCTATAAAGCACCCACTGCCGGCAAATCGGCTCGATCCCCCCAGATTGTCAATCTGGGCAGCGTTCTTGTGAGTAAACCATCGTCCCCACCCTCTGGAGTGTTCATCTTGACACATTTTGAAAGACAAAATCACTAATCAGGAGTTAAAGGTTGCTTCGTACATGACCAATGAAGGTACGACTGCAACCGATGCAGATGGGGGCAACTTCGTCATACGGACCAGCACCGACAACGGTCAGACATGGAGTGACCCAACCAAGGCATTAGATGCAGGCACAACAGCCCACTTCCCTGGCCTCCTTGCCGCTGACGCCGGCGCCTTCTCGGCTGTGTGGAGTTCGGACGGTGCTGCGCCGCCGAACTCACTAGTGTTCCAGAAGTTTACGGTCTCTTAGTTTCGTGCACAGCGCCAGGAAGTGTGCGGCTGTGTGACCAGTTGATTCTTTACTCCTTGCAGCAAGCTGGTTGATTGATTAATTGTTTGTTTGGTTCTTTGGCTTTTTGATTGAGATGTTTACCGCCATGGGCGGAAAGTGGGCTATCCACCTTAATCGTAACTACATTCTTACCCGCCGCCGCACGAGGTGCATAGGGCGTTATTGCGATAATAGCAACGATTTCTTGGGCTTCTTCTCTATACGGTGTAATCGATCTCCCTGACTTTGACTGTCCAACCTATACAGGAGATCACCCCTCCTCTATTCAATGTTTGGAATCTAAGATTTGGAATCTGGGTTAATACTTTGGCCGATTTCGGTAATTAGATGATTGAGACCATCACATCGGATTGTTGTGGCTGGCGGGCGCGAGAACTACTCAACCCCAAGTGCTAGCTGACTGAACTTCAAAATACGCCAACCTACCCCAATTTCTCCTTCCCAGCGGCACTACATTGGCTAGCTGGAGACTTTGCAGTGTAGAGAAAATCAATACCACATTAGGAAAAATGTTCACTTTAACTTACAAGGTCATCGGGATCCTCGCAAGCCTCGGCATCAACCCCGGCATTTGCCACCTATTTGCATTCAAAATAGTTAGGTAGCAAATTCATTTGTGGGCAATCGACAAGCATCTAGATGGCATCGGCCACGATGGCCACGGGGATACACAAATGATACACATACTTTACACTACTCAGCAGGTGGTAAACATACACTTGTTGCAAGGTTTTTTACCGAGGCATCCCGCGCACGATGTTTGAAAGAAACTACATATAGGTACAGGCGTTCGCATGCCAAGCTTTTGGAGCCTGCTGCAGAGTACGTACTAGTCAACTAGTTTGCGTCCCGAAACGCGCTGACAGGCTGACAGGCCGACAAGGTAGCATTGTGTGGTACATTTGCTCCACAGATATTATCAACGGCAGGGCCTCGATTCGCTGTTAAAGGGGAGCCTAGCCTGGGACCCGTTGGACGCTCGCAATTACTGCAACAACATGGGTAACGTCCGGGCCTAAGCCTCTTGAGTGGAGCATTATCCCACCCTCAACCTGTGGCGAGGAGGGGAACTCCTCGGTCGGTCGAACATAAATCGTTCTGTCCGAAGGAGAAGTGAGCCTCGAAAATTTGAACTCTACGTAATCATCAATCGCACTTCCTTTGCGCGGTCTGTCCTGGCGATGAATCCAACCAGTTTCTCATTCCCATGGCACGAAGATGCCACAAACTTGGCAACCAATCCAGCCGTGTTAATCGTGCTTGTACCGGTTGTGACTCTGCTTTTATCGTATCTTGTGTCTTGGATCGCATCACCTCTGCGAGGATTCCCAGGGCCAGCTCTAGCATGTCAGTTGAATCATTTCTTGGCAGCTGAGGGAGCTAAGCTAAACGCATCAATCAGCATGGTCGAACCTGTGGCGGATGTACTACGCCTATAATGGATCTATTCACACCACTACTCACAAGATGCACAAAAAGTATGGACCAGTAGTCCGCATGGCTCCAAATTATCTCGACCTCGACTACGATACAACCGCTTCTTTGATCAAGATGTGCTTTGACACGAAAGGTGTCTGGAGGAAGGTAAGCTCATCCTCATTAATCATGCTCAGGTACTTAGTGCTGACATGTAGAATGAATCGATCCTAGACCGAATGGCATGCCGTCAGTGGATTTAAGGTTGGGAAGGAGATTAGATACAACATCTTCAGCGAAGTGCGTCCGGTAGAGCACAGTCGTATGAAGAAGCCAGTGGCCAAATACTGGACGACCAGTGCAGTGGCACGAATGGAACCCCATATCGACAGCGTCGTCGCCTTCTTCGCGAAGCAGCTCCAGGACCGTTATACGGACGAGGGCGTGAAGTCAATGGGGAAAGCGTTCAACTTTGGCAACTGGGCCATGTTCTGTGAGCCATGACATCGCTTCAATATTTCTCTCTTTTCATCAACATTCTGACTTGATTACCTCTTTCAATAGTTAGCTGGGACGCGGTAGCCAAAACGACGATGAACAAGCGCGTAGGGTACCTAGATCATGGATCTGACTTTGATGGGACGCTGGCCACAGCTGAGAAAGCCTCGAAGTACTTAGTAACGATCGGGATGTATCCTGTTCTTGATAGGTTCCTTGACAAGAACCCTGTATACCACATTGGACCGCCGTCTTACACGAATATGGCCTCGCTGGCAATCAAGCTGTTGACAGACCGTATAACGGGTCAGGACGGGCATGACGCCGTCCAAAAGCTTGACTTTATGGATCATTATATCCAGGCCAAGAAGGAATACCCCGATATTGTCGACGACATTATGCTAACATCATGTGAGTTGACTAACCTAGTTCTAAAGAAATCCACATTCAAACAATTATGGATCTTCGACGAACTGGGCTAACTGGATTCATTTTAACAGACGTGCTCGTCAACCTGGCCGCCGGAGCCGACACCACCGCCGCAGCCCTTCGAACGGTCTTCTACCTTTCCCTGAAGCACCCCGCCGTCTGGGCGAAATTATCTGAGGCAATTCTCGCAGCCCCATTTGCCCAGCCAGGAAGTCTTCGCCTGCCAGCCCCATACTCTGAGACCCGAGGAATCCCCTACCTCGAGGCAGTCATCCGGGAGGCACTCCGTCTGTATCCTGGCAATCTCTTCCCTCAGGAGCGTGTTGTGCCAGCCGGAGGAATCAAGCTGCCGGATGGGCGCTTCGTGCCAGAGGGCACGGCCCTTGGGTTCAACGCCTACGCGATGCACCGGAACAAGGCAATCTGGGGACCCGATGCGGAAGACTTCCGCCCGGAGCGGTTCTTGTGCTCCGAGGACGAATCAGAAGCTGCGTTCAACGACAGGATGAGGCTGTACAATGATAGCGACTTGTCCTTCGGAGCCGGCAGCCGAAAATGCATTGGGATGAACCTTGCAATGATGGAGGTGTATAAGACCGTAGCGACCCTAGTTGCTCTGTTCGATTTCGAGCTGGCCACCAAGGAGGAGTGGACCGTCAAGGCTGAGCTGTTCCCCAGAGCGAAGGGAATTGTGTGCAGGATTCGTCAAAGGGAAGGGATGTTTTTAAGGACGGATATCGATTACAGCAATTAGTGCTCATCTAGGTCGGTCCGCTTTCTAGAAAGCCGCCATACTTGGCCGGTACTTCATTATGGTTCATATTGATATAGCAAGCTGGGCAATGTATAAAATTCTAGGGTCTGGACGAGCCAACTCAAGAGAACACACGAAGGCACGAATAACACGCTTTATTTTCTGAGCATACCTAGCTACAGGCATATCCGCAGGTACTGCATGATGCAATCAAGCAACAGGCCCCTCAGAATGCTCCAAGTTGGCATCCTTCTCACCCCCAAGAACACCGCCCTGGTGAGAAATCGATTCCCTCTGCTTGAAGGTGGTGGTAGGTTGCCAATGCTTGCTCTTCCTGGCGGCACTGATGCCCTTCACTTCCGCGTACAATTCATCAACTTCCTCGAGGGACAAGCCCTTGGTCTCGTAGATGAAGAAGTAAACGAAGGCCACGCAGACAAAACAACAGCCAAACCATATAAAGAACACCTTTGACTGGAGATTGGCATATCCCTCTCCATAGTTGACAAGGTACGGCGTCATAAATGCAATCGCCCAGTTGAGGAGCCACTGTGGATAGTTGTTAGTTGCTTTAGTTCGGTAAACAAGATGTTCAGATGCTTTGTGGCTCACGTTTGTAGCAGTGGTGATAGAAAGAGACCGAGCACGATGCTTCAGCGGGAAGATCTCCCCGGTGACGACCCAAGCAAGAGGACCCCACGTCGACGCAAAGAAGAAAATGTAGATGCAGACAAAGGCGATGCCCGCCTTCTGCGCAGCGACGTTGTGTACGATGATGGCACCGGCAGAGTCCTGGCTCGTGGTCAGAGTTCCTAGCATCGCAACGAGGAACTGGGAGGTGGCCATCCCTATGGCGCCCCAGAACAGCAGAGGCCGACGGCCAAATTTATCGACGGCGTACAGGCCGGGGAGGGTCGAGAACACGTTGATCACAGACGTGATGATCTGGATAACAAAGGCGTCTTTCAACCCGGAGTTCTTGAAGTATTGCGTTCCTGATTTCGGTTGTCAATAAATCAGAACTATTTGATGGAAAAGGGTCTGAAGACGGAACGAGTGGACTCACCGTAGTAGAAAATGAAGTTGATGCCAGTCAGCTGCTGCAGCCCCTGGAGGGCCATGCCGGTGAATTGGCGCTTGATCATGTCTCCACGGAAGCAGTCGATGTAGCTCGCCTTCCCGAGACTCATCTCGTACTCGTGGTTTGCGCGAACCTCGGCCAGCTCGGAAGTGATGGCCGGGTGGTCCGCAGGGAGACGTCGAAGGTAACCAAGGGCTTGGGCGGCCTTCTCCCCCTTGCCCTGCCTGATAAGGAACCGAGGAGACTCGGGTAGGATGAGCATTCCACCAATGAGAATAATCGCCCACGCAAATTGTACAGCGACAGGAATGCGGTATGACCCCGTGTCGCTTCGGTTCGCTGTGGCATTGTCGACGACGGCAGCCAAGAGAAGACCAATGGTGATTGCCCATTGGTAAGCTCCTACAATTGCACCTCGAATCCACCTGGTGTGTGTCAGTCACTTGCTATGGAGTCTAGAGTGGTATATTCTGCAATATTCTAAAACAATAATCCGGGAGGCGTAGAAACAGACGAAGTGTGCTTACCGAGGAGCTGTCTCACTTTGATAGAGAGGGATGAGAGCCGAGATAAGACCAACACCAAACCCAGCAAAGAATCGGCCGGTAAGGAACAGGGGTAGGGCCGTGGCCGCAGTTTGGAAGATAACACCAAGAACGAAGACGAGGGTGGAGGCAATGAGGGCAAGTCGACGCCCAATGTTATCGGCCAGGAAGGGAGAAGAAAGGGCACCGAAGAAGGTTCCTGCTGACAAGATACTGACGATGGCGGACTGCTGAGACGGGGAGATGTCGAGCTCGTTGGTGGTTGGGTTGCGGTAGCCGGTGGAGAAGAGATGTTGGAAATAGGGCATAGCCAGGATGCCAGAGATGGTACCGGTGTCGTATCCGAACAGAACACCGCCGAAGGCGACGAAGGCACCGACGCAGATGGCCGGCCAGGCCTTGCCGGCCTCGTCCCTGGGCTTGACGACAGCAAGCTTCGCCATGTTGGGTGATTGGTGTACTTGAGCAATGCAAATACAAAATAGCGACGAGCAAGTTGAGAAAAAGAAAACTCAGTCGCAGTACGTGAGCTCAAACCAGTGATCCTGCAGCAAAAGAGAGACGAGAATAAGATTGAACGAGACGAGGGACAGACCTCGGGCTTATTATAAGCAGAGGGGTAAGATCAACGGTGGTCAACTAGTGACTGGCACATCAAGGTGAATCGGAGTAGAGTTACCATCGACCTAATTAACATTCAACCAATCTGACGGGGTCCCATTCTGGGGGAACCCCCAAGCAAAGCCGGGGTCGCCAATGGGTAGGGCCGAAAGGCTTATGGCACTTCCCTGACACATGGACGCGAGGATGGGGCTCCACGTTTCGAATCTGGGGATGCTTGGCTCTCCTTGGAGAAGGTACCCAGTCACGAGGCCTGGACAGGACTTGCCACCGCCCAGTACACAGTAGTATGTATGGTTCGCTGCTGTCGATGCTCCCCACGGGGACGGGGCACCCGAGTCAAGGCTAGCAGATGCAACCTGGCCTGGGCCCGTCCCTGGATCATCGCAACGGACTGCCCGAGCATAGCTCCCTCAGCTCTCGACAACGTGATTGATCGCGTAGTCTGATGCTTTCGAGGCGCTAAACATTTACTCACCTCTTCAACTTTCTGACCCGACTAGTTTACATAACAATTCTGTTTGGGCTGTTGTTGTTGATCCGCCGTCTGAGGCTCTCCGGTATGTGGGACACTACGCCACTGTCAAAAGGTCCCCGCACGTGGATGACGGAGTGGCGTCGGTACAGGCATTTGCAGTATGAAGATCTGCTGGCGCCCCAGTGACAGTAGCAGACCTTGTTTGGCAGATGGATGTAGCTTTACCCGGTCTCAATTCACAGTCTAGCTATTTTCACGCCTCGAAAAGAGTTACCGGGAAGTCCATAGCTATCGACCCATTCACAGGCATGTTGGTCAACCCAATAAACTGCCTACTTCTCTGACAATCTAATGGTCGAAGTGAAAATGAAGGCTGAAACCCCCAAGCGTTCCCCCAATTTCCCCGGATTTTTCTCCTCTTGGGTGCAGAGCTTGTTGGAGGCTGCAGCCACAACCGGACTGGCCTTGCCTTGGCTCCATCCTGCCGGGGGGTTAAGCTCTGCCTAGACGCCCTTACGGATAGCTTATTTGAACGCGCCAATATTTTCGCAGCAAATCTCGGCCGCTCACCGGGCCACAGTCACAGGTCCTGCCCGCGGGTTGTCATTGAGCAACAGCAAAGAGGATCTGGCAAAGCTGTGTGGATGTCCAACCAGGCCTGTGATCATATTACCATGGATATACTACAGCCACTGCAGTAAGCGGGCAATTGGGCCGAGACATCTACGCAACGTCCCATCGGTAGAGGATTCCAACAGATTAAGGAATGACGTAGTTTCCCCGCTGTAAATGCCAATTTTGCCTCAATAACATTTGGAAGCGTTCTCATGCAGACAGACACCTGACAGGTGCCCCCGGTTGTCTTCCAGACACGATGTAGTTCGAATGTCTTTCTCTTGGGAAAATCTGGAAATACGCTGGATGGATTAGAATGGAGGAAAATGGCTCGAGTGTGAGGGCCATCGATCTAGAAGGGTCTTCCGTCCTGATGGCATTCCAGATGAGAAACGTAGGTCATCAACCCAGGTGACTCTTCCCCAATCGCGTTCCGTCTGCCCAGGGATCCTGCCGCGCGGGCATACCCTGGAACAATCTCGGCGTAAATGCTTAGCATACGAGAGACTAGCTCAGGTTGGTCTTATCCACCTGCATTGCCCATCAAAGTAAGCAGTCTGGCAGTCAGGGCACGGCGAGTCGAACATCGCTCGCAATCGGTCCGTTCGACAAGCTCCAAGTTTCGAGTCCCCGCTTAAGGGCCGATCCAAGAGGTTGCATCCACCTCTCCAGAGAGCTTAAAATCTGGAAACTTGGCCTAGACCCAGATCTTTGTTGAGGCTCAGTTCGAAAACTCAGATCTGTTCACCTCCTCATCGCCACCATGACAAGTCGTTGTATACAGTACTGAAACCTATAGTCTTTCAGCGCTATGTTATCGTATCGTGACAATCAGCGGAACAATACATGGCCATATTGGTCCTTCGAACACCATGCTGCTTTCTGTTGATCTTGCCTAGCTAGAGTATGTATGCTGCATGATAACATATTGTCCCGTATGATATCATGCCAACGAGTAGGAAAAGGCCCTTCTCGATTCAAAATAGGGAGCCTGCATACTCGACTGGTACCCGTGAGCGACTGTTACCTGTGCCTGCCCTGAATCACGGAAAGAAAATGCCGCATCAGGCTGTCACGGTCTTCCTTCATGTATAACCTACCAGGGGGAGGGGGGGTTACTGACTAGGTCACACAATATATACATTTTTTATCATAATCTCAAGATTTAATCAAAATTTTAACATTACAGCAGAATACTATCAAAATACTAATAATAGTCTATTAGAAATAAATTATATTAAGAGGTTAATATTATATTAAGATAATATTAGCTTTATCTCTATATTAGCTAATATCTAAACTACTAGTTTAAACCTTATTTACTCTAAATCTACTACTATTTTTAGATAAGTCTATAGCTTTATAGATCCTTTCCTAGTAGATAATTAAGCTATTAAATAGCTAATAAATAGTTAGGTAGAGGATAAGGTATATAGGTATCTTTTTTAAGGCTATATCAAGGATTAATAGTATATTATACTATATTAAGAGCACTATCATATTAGGGATATATAAGTTAGGATAGATAAAACTTTAATAATACTGTTGAGACCTTGATTGAATATTGATATTATGTTGCCATTCTATTGACTTGGTTGCAGCACCTAAATAAAAACCCCCCTTCCCCCTGGTAGGAAGGTTCGTTCCATAGCAAGAGCCTCATATTCACACAGAGCACGGCTGTCGTGAAATATGCGACTGCCTCAGTGTCCCAAACGATCCAAGTGAGTGGCGTCCAGTGTCGAGGCTCATCGACCAGAGGCAGTTCCCACTGCGAGCAGCCCAGGCGCACCTCTAGTTCACGCGTGGTGACTGCGGTTGGTGCTCGTCGGGGCGCTCGTGTATCACTTGTTCTGTAAGAGCGATATCAAGGTGCCTGAGTGGGAAATATAACGGGAGCTGCCAACGTCGAACTCGGTGCGATACTTGGGGTTATGTGACACCATGGCCTGCCAATACGCCTGGCAATCCTGATACCTGTGACCTAAGCCCTTCATCTCATTTTTTTTAATCAGCCAATTTCGTGCAAGTCCGACGCCATGAGGCTTCGTCACCTTCTCGCTCAATTTCACGGCTTTACTGGCCGCGGCGAAGCTAAGCATGCGTTTTGAAACATCCCAAAGCGTGCTGTTGGGCACCGTTCGCCTCTGGAACATCATCGTTCAACGTTAGCCTCATCTCTTAATCTTGTCGTTGAGACAAGCGAGCCTCGAAAAGCACCTTGACGACATATGGAGTCATTCCTAGAAGATGTGTTCCTTATCTGTTGGTCTGGCTTGGGTAATAGCAATTGCTTCAAATTGGGTCTTTATTTATTAGTTTTTTTCTCTAGTATATAGGAGGGAAGAAGAAACTAAAGACACATAGTATATACAGCCTTATATCCTCCCCATAGTAACAGTAAAGTAAAGCTATCTACAGTAAATATTATTTATCTAATAAGATACCCTTACCATACTAGTAGTCTTTTCTTTTTACAAGTTATACCCTCTAAAAACTAAAAATAATCTATAATTTCTTTATAACTTAAATTTAAGTCTAACTTATTACTTAATTAGGTGTATTATAATAAACTACTCTATTATAATATTATTAAATAAAGGTATATTTTTCTTTTATCGGCTATTATTAAGGGTTACTTAGTTTATATATTTTTAAGTAAATTTAGTAATTACTATCTTTATAAAAATAAGATAATTATATCTATTTTCTTATATAAATATCTTAATTTTTTTAAGATTACT